>JAOQIF010000171.1:0-12694 GCA_026260285.1 Colletotrichum sansevieriae | reverse complement strand
CCCCCCCCCCCCCCCCCCCCCCCCCCCCCCCCCCCCCGGGGATGCGGAATGACCGAAACCCGAGCAATGCCTATTGTTTTGATCTCCGGCAGCATAGACATATCGACATATAATGGCTTAGTTCCTAGAGCTACATAGCACGCAATGTCTAATGATCGGTTCCCAGAGGGCCATACAACAACACAAGTCAGCTCTCGTCATGCGTATCGCTTCGTTTTGTACCGAATGTCCATGAAATGTATACACAAGTCCGGACCCGAATCCAAGAATGGTCCTGGGATATTAGATGACGCTAGTGGGTGGGTCTAATGCATGCTTTCGAAGCCAAAGGGGTGATCGGTCTGAATGGTTTGAGGGTACTTGAATGCTCTGATACACTTCATTTCACGCAGCCTTCTTCTGTCTGGCAGCCTCGACTTCGGCTTTGATCTCCTCCATGGCCTCGTCGATCTCGCGCTGGGGATCGGCGGAGACACCCAACACAGGTTCACGGCCCGAGAGGCTGTCTTGGCTGATAGTCCGCGTCAGCTTAGCACCGATCTTTCCCTGACGCTCCTCCAGCTGTTTTCGCAAAGTTTGCTTAGCCGGAGAGGCGAAGAAGGCCATGGACGCAAGGGTGCCCACGATGGTGTAGAAGTAGACCCGGCCCCATACGAGAATTGAGGCGGAAAGATCGAGGAGGAGGAACGGCGCCACCACGAATGACATGCCCACTTGGGTGACCACGAACGAAAGGACGTCGTAGTAGATCTTGTTCGAGGTGGGCTTGCCACTGGCGTCCAGGAAGAAGGCACGGAAGTACCGACGATAGTCTGTCTTTTTGTTAGCATCGCATCCCGCGATTCGTTTTTTCGGTGGACTCACTTTTGGCCACGGTTTGAACAAAGCTGGCGAGGATGAAACTGAGATAGTATCCTGGATAGAAGCCGTGCCACAGAGCGCTGGTGCCGAAGGTCATGAGACTTGCCCGGAAACCGGGCTTCTTCCCGACAGGTGTGACTCGGAGGTAGACGTAGTTCCTCAACCAATTGTTGGTGTTGATGTTCCAGTTTCCGAGATAGGCGCGGGTGTTCTGGGCTGTTTCGACTCCCCAGGGATTGATGTTTTGCAGTCTGTTCCAAGACACCTTTCCAGTGACGGGGTCAACACCGTTGTAGCCCAGGCCGGCCAAGATGCAGGCACCTTCGGTCAATGACCAGACACCGTAGTACTTTAGACGTGCCGTGAGACCGGTCATGTAAAGAATCCAAACTCTGCGCAAGAAGCTGTGATCCATGTAAGAGGGGCCTGTCAAGTAGCTGATCGGATACCAAACCCCCAGAACCATAAAAAGACCAATCCAACCCAGGCCACTGGCGGCCTTCAGGGCAGCAGGGGTTCCGCTGCGAGGAATCTTCCTCTTCTTGCGGACAGGAGGCCTCTTGGAGGGATCGACCTGCGCGGGGAGGTCAAACATGGTCGTGTCTATCCATTTACGGTATTCTACATAGTCAAAAGCAGGACCTGCGAAGAGGCCGGGAAAGAAGAGGACGTAGCCAGCGTAGTCAAAGATGCCAGGGAGTTCTAGCAGCCTTCTATCCTTTTGGAAATCGGATAGCTGGTCCTCTGGAAGCGTGCCGTCTGCAACGTTCCAGCAAAAAGCACTGAGCTTCATGAGGAGGACCATCTGAGAACCGGTGATATCGACGGACGAAGGATTGTTCGCGATTTGACGGGCGATGTGGCTTATTGACATGTGGCCCATCACAAAGGCGAATCCAATCCATGGCATGAAAGGGCTGGTGCGGAGATACTTCGCAATGCAGTAGACACCAACAGAGCTGATGGCGAGGGTGCGCACGCCATCCCAAAGGTTGAAGAGACCAACGAGGTAGAAGGCGGAAGTGCTACGTTATCAAAATTAGCGACGTTGGTCCAGAAGAGTGCCTTTGCGCAAAAGGAATGGTCGCATACCAGACTATGAACAAGTTCTTCTGGTCTGGCCTAGTATCAGGTATTCTCTTGAGCAGACCGGCCAAGGGGTAAGATATGAGGAAGGAGAAGACTAGCTTCACTGTTTGAGCGAGGTTGTCAGCTAGGAGCTCCCTTTCGGGCTGGGACGTGCCATGGCTTGGCTGTCATTCGTTTCGCGGTTTCGCGTGGGTAGACTGACGTTCGTCTGGGGATGCGCCGAGGCGCGAGGAGAGTAGCTCGAACGCTGTTAGATTGCGCCTCGTTAGCATTGATAGTATGGCGACTGGTAGGAGAAAGAGCGTAGCGTTTGAAATGGTGAAGGGTGCCAGGTTGCGTACGTGTGTTGATGAAGGGCAACATCATGTCTGCCGAGGGCTCGGTTTAGGAGCAGCAACGAAAGCAACAGCGAAAGATAGTGGGTTGCGACAAATATGCTCAAATAAAGCTCAGTCCATATCTCGGAATACGCCACGGACGATGCGATAGAAGTAGGAAACGAACGACCTCGTCGCCTGACCGCGCAAGGAGAGCAGGATCTGTCCGACGGTCCTGTTCTCTTCGGTGAGGGCCGGTTCTAGGACTGGATCATGTGGTAGCGATTCGAATGACTGCTGCGTAGTAGCTGGCTCGCGGCGAAAAGCGTGGTTCGAAGGGAGCTAAGGTAGGTGCGGATCGTCCCAATTTGACGAGAGATAGCTGGCGTCCAGGGCAAGCTGGGAGGGTGGAGTGGAAGCACATGTAATGGGATGGAATCATGCAACTCGAGGCTTCTGAAGAAACGTTTGGCAGCTGCGAGAACTAGGGGGGCACCAGTGTGGGCCGACTCCTTAGAGTGCGCACCTTTATTTTTTGGTGGGGTCCCGCACCAAGCTGTATTTTCACCGAACCGCCTCACCAAAGTTCACATGTGTCAGATTTCTACCGAATTTCCAACCTGCTATCTCCACTCCACTGGGTTTGGAAATAAGCTCCACAGAATAAATTCAGGCTCGGCTGGTGAAGTGCTTTGCTCCAGCTTATCTGATCCTCTTTTGAGTCGTTCAATTGTGGGCACAATTGGGGGCCATTAGCCATGGGCTGTCTAGTCACCTCATCGCACCGAAGTTGAGCCTCAGGTAGGTAAGATGTAGCACATCTGACAACAGAGCTTTTTTCTTCTAGTGCCTTTCGCCACCCAGCCATGTTCAGGAGCCTTGTCGCAATCATCTCATCTTATCATATCAATTCGACCCTAGACCTCAACCAGTTTCACCGCCTCTTCTTGCTGGATCCAATACCATGCACTGAAGTCATAAAATTAAAGCATAGCTGCCCTGCTCACCCAACACTGCATGAGTAAATGGAATGCCGTGTGACATCTAAACGCCGCCGTCCATAATCACTTGAAACCATGTTGCAACTCATTTTCTTCCCACATGCCGCGACGTCAGGAACACATTACTGTACAACGTCTCGGCAGTCTATTTCTGAACAGCGTAGAGGAAGAACGCTTTCGTCAGCACCGATAGCTGAGCCGTATTGTTGAATTCTATACAGGTCCTATCAAGTGCACAGTGCCCACAAGCTTGTTGGCCAAGTCGCTGCTTTTCTCCTCGGCTGGAGAGCTGCACCTTACGGGTACATGCGACTGCCATTCCCCTTACGAGTTGGCGTCCTTGTTACTCTGAGAGCTAGCACTCATAGGCTGCGTCGTCGGCAGAGACATCTTGGCAGCCTCGGTCTGTCGGATTCTGGCCCATGCGTAGACGATACCACTGACGAATCCAATAATAATGGCGGACACGCTGCCGAACGTTACTGGGGCGTCGAAAAAGACAAGACCACTGATGGCGATGGGCAGCTTGTTGAGAGCGCCGACAACCGAGTACGTTGTCGAGGACGTCACACGAATGCACCAAGCTGAGCAGTACGAGATGAAGATGGCGCAGAGTCCGGAGTAGATCATGCCAATGAAGAGGCTGTTGCGGGACTCGATCGGGAAGTTCTTGGCAACGTTGACGGAAGACCAATCCTCAGTCAAGAGCGTGCAGATGATGAGAACGGGAATCGTCAGAAGGTTGTTGTAGAACATGGCTAGAAGAGTCTCACGTCAGTGGGAGGGTTCATCATTACCATAAATAGATATTAGCCAAGTTACTCGGGGCCACTCACTGTCCCAATCCTTGAAGTTCATCTTCTTGATGACCTTGCGCATTCCGAGAACGTAGGCCGCGGTGCAGCAGACGTTCATACCCATCCAAGCATATCCGGCGTTCAGGGTCGAGACGGCGGCCGAGGCCTCAGCAGTGTGCGAGCCACCTCCCAGAGCATGCTGGACGTCAGCCCAAGCAGCAACAACAGAGCTGAGAACCATCAAACCGAATGACAGCAGAGAGAGAGGGCTAACGCTGCCGCCAAACCACAAAACCTCGCCATAGGCAATGACAATAATCGTAAGGTTCTTGAAAATGGTGTAGACAGGCACCGAGAGAAATTGCAGAGCCTTGGTACCGGTATAGATCATGCCGACGAGTAGAATCGCAATAGGAAACCCTTGTTATTGTCAGCATCTGCAGCATTATAGCCTAACAACAAGGTTTGAACCAACACTTCTTTGCCTTGGTCGTATCGAAAGGAGCCAAATTCGTGATCATTCCCACGTTTTTGCATACAATGATGGTGAGGATACAAACAATCGACTAGATGTAGTACGGTCAGAGGCGTTCGAGCAAACGGGATAGGCAAGCGATTGACATACCTGAACAGCGAGGTAGAAGAAGTTCAGGTTCCAGAATTGACCCGAGACGACGTACTTGTTGACGACGGTCATACTGATTGACGAGAAGCAGTATGCCAGAATGGAGGCGCCAGGGCTATTATCGATCTTGCTCAAAGGGTTGGCCACGCTGGCCCTCGGCCTCGGGGGGGAGCGCTGAGCAAGGAAGCCATCCTTCTCGCCGCCGAACGAATCATTCCGGCCGAGTTCGTAGTCCTCGTTCTTCTTGTCTGACATTGCTGATGATAATGGAGTCGTCTGGACAGGAGCAGGTTGGCTTCAGCGGGACTGGCGCAAGCTTGATGGCTGCGGCTTGGAGAAGACGAATGCGCCGGATATGGATTTAATGGCTGAGTGCAACGACGACTTGCGCGCAGCCGTAGAATGGTCTTTTCGTCGAGAACAGAAGAGGTATCGAAGAGCTAAAGTCCTCGGCGGGCCGGTCCTCGTACAATCGACTATTGGCAACAGAGGGGCGAAATCTGGCTGTTATTCGGGGACAGAGTTGAGAGGGAATGGAGGAAAGGGGCACGGAGATATTCGCGAGCGAAGGCGGATGGGACCGCAGGGGGAACACGCGTGCACCTATCAATGGTCGTAGTTTTTCATGCCACAAATTACCGTCAGGATGGCTACCTAGAACACCAACAAAGTACAGGCTACAGTGTACAGAGCAAGGTACACTACTCAGCAAGGGATCCTGCTCCAGTGGACTGGAGGATTGACCCGATAGATCCATCAGAGGTAGCTGCTTATCGTTGTCTTACCTAAGAAAAGAACACGCACATCAGCACGGAGCGCTGTGTCTTTCCTCCCTGGTCCTCCCTCACTTTAGATTTGGCACTGGCAGCGACGTGCTCCTGGCTATTCAGTCCAAATACAACTGCCGTGACATTCCTGAGGTATTCGCCTTGTAATTACCTCACCTAGGAAGGCCTCCAGTCAACCGTCTCACGCTCGCTGAAACCCTTATCCACCAATATTCCGGTTCATCATTCCTTCGTTTTTACTCCCAGAAACCTCGAAGTGACAAACACATTTGCAAGCACCAACAATTTACCCTACTCATCTGCAGTTGCAATGGACGTATCAAGTGAACACAGTGCCGCTCAGTCAACAGCAGAAGGAGCTTCTAGATCGAAACTGCAGCTCCCAGCGAGCTGTGACCCTCCAATAGATGGTCCTAGGAAGCAGCTGGTCTGGGTCGTAAGTTCAAAGCTCCCCCAAACGGCCAGAACCTGATCTTGAACCCCCTTGCAGGTGTTTGGTGGAACTGGGCACATGGGCCGGTCTCTCGTGAAATCCGCCCTGTCCCATGGGGATTTGGTCACCTCAGTTGGCAGAATCTTCGAGACGAGTCCTGAGGACATGGCTGCTCAGGACAACGACAGTTATTTAGGTCTTCTGTGTGACGTGCGAGCCAAAGACTCGGTTGCGCGCGTCATTGATCGCACGCTGAAGCGCTTCCAGCGAGTCGATGTTATCGCCAATTGTTCCGGCTACGGCGTCATTGGCGCTTGCGAGGACCAGGACGAGCATGAGATTCGGAATCAGTTCGAGACGAATTTCATGGGCACCCTCAACATCATACAGGCCAGCTTGCCCTACTTTCGTCAACAAAATGCCGGCCGTTATCTCATCTTCAGCTCAACATCTGGCGCTCTTGGTGTGCCTGGCCTGGGTCCTTATTGTGCCACCAAGTACGCTGTTGAAGGGCTCATAGAAGCCATGCTGTACGAGATTGACTCGTTCAATGTCAAAGCAACTCTGGTCGAACCAGGATTCGTACGAAGAGATGAACCCGACACAACGGCGACACCTCTGCCAACATGGGGTCATTTCCTCATCAAACCGGCGAGCGAAGCATATGCTCAAGCAACATCGCCGGCCCTTCACGCCAAACGGATGGTTCAATGGCTCGGAGATCGACAACCAACAAGCGCCGTCAAGTGCGCTGAGCTCGTTTGGCAGCTAGCCCACTGCTCGTACCCTCCGCTAAGATTGCTCCTCGGAAGCTACGCCATTGAGAGTATTCGTGACAGGTTACGATCTGTGACTGAAGAGCTTGAGGATTGGAAACACTTGAATTTTCCCGTTGCCCCCGAAGCTGGTGGTCAGAGCGAAGGGAAGGATGGTAAGCTTGATCAGGATGAAAGCATGCTTGATTTACAAGACGCACAAAGGCAGCCTACAACCTGACAGTGATGATAACGTTCGGTTGACCTCAAATACTCACTGGCTCATCATGCAATGGGGTACGACCGAAAGAGCTTGTTCAGTCGCGTTTGCCCTGGTAATGGCTTTAGCGAGGTACTGATTTGATCCAACATCAACGTTCTATCATGATAGCACCGAGTTTGCCCACTCTACTCACAGCGTTGTCGGATCTTTCGGAGTAGACCCACTGTAGGCTATTACTCCCTACCCAGTAGGAAGATACGCCAACACCTCGCAGAACTAGGACGCAAGATCTTGTGACACGTAACCATACGTTGACCATGGTGAATTTTGCGATGTCATTACTGTCTGGCCTACTGCAACTGCTGCAACTGATTTAAAAGTTGGCACGATATCAACGACAATTTACAGTGTCATCGAGAAAATGCATGTCAACAGGCCCCACCAAAATGTCGAACAAGGCGCCGCAGAAAATATCAGAAGATGAAGGAACCCAACGAGGTTCTTACACGGTAACTCTTTTTGGACTTATCACAGAAACACTTTAGCTTGTTCCTGTAGACAGTGTGCAGTTGAAACCATCTCATTGAGAAATACATGCCCGTAACCGAGCTAAACCGAACCCGGAAACCGATCCTGCCCTATACTAAACCCTTTTATCCTAGCACGTTATGCTGAAATGCTGTCGCTCAAAATTTGTTGCAAATAATCTTTCCTGTATGGGTTCACGTCGAGCTCCTGAGTTCTGTTCAGTGGCGTCCACTTAGGCTCCTCCTTGAAAAGCCTCATGGCCTTGATATACTATGAGCAATCAGCCGAATAGTTATTGGTTGAACCAAACACTTCCGGCTACTTACGTTGGACTCATCGGTGGTGAATCGGTGGTAAATGCCAGCGGGGAGGATAATGAGGTCGTCCTGACAGAGATCAGCAATGTCGTCCGCGGCGTAGCAGAATCTCCGTGCATCAGACACACCTTCTCTACGCGAATGCGCACCCATTCATCATCCACGCTCCTGACGTCGAAGAAACCGTGTCCATCGCGGACGTAGCGAATTTCCTCGTCCTCGTGTAGGTGCTCGTGGAAAAAGGACTTGACCTTCTCTTCGTACACGTCACCCATCTTCTCCGGTGAGACGATGATCTCGTCCCGATTCTTGTATCCGCGTTCGGAGGAGAGCTGATTGACACCGTCGATGTCAGGGATCTGGTGGTAGTAGACGCCGAGCTTCTTCAGCTGGTCGACGGTGACTTCCCTCCCCGAGTCGTGGGCCAGGCGCTGGTCGCCCTGTGATATACTTCGTGTTCAGAAAAGGTGCCTCAGCAGGTGGATACAGTCGATCCAGAAACAACGGAAGAGGATTCGACTCTGTCAGCTAAGTCAGCTACTTACAGGGAGATTATCGTACCAATAGGCCTTCATTTTGGCCAGGCGAGCGCTTTGCGATGCAGATGAACACGGACTGTTTACGGAGAGAAGGACGCACATTATTAGCTTTGCAGACATTCAAGGATTGATATAAACTCACAACAAAACGATGGAGAGAGACTTGGGGCTTTGCTGGGTCGCTCAAGGCTCCTTCTAGAGGCCTATTCATAAGGCGTAGTGAGGGGCATTCGGTCCATTTTATTTCTGTTTTTTTCGGAAATGACGCAATTGGCTCTGTAACTTAGGTACCCGAGGTAGGTGGGGTAATCGGTATTTGTGCCTGCGAACGCACCAGGCCGTCTAATCTTCAGCAGCTCACTGAGGTCGCCAGCACGTGGGGTCGCCGTAGGTCTGCCGGCGTTCCGGGCTCCGGTCCTCCGCATAGTAGATTCTGGCGTCGATTGTGCGAATCCTACTCCTTTCCCGGGAACATAGAAGATTCCACGACGGTACATGGACGTACCACTGGCGCATTGGTTGGCAGCAACCAAGAGACGTCCAAAAGGCACACATACAAACATAGTCCCACAAGGGGACGTTTGATTTACTTCTATAGTAACTTCAAAATGTAAGATGCTTCAATTCAAGTAAGTTCCATCTTGCTCTTGTGTTTCGAAATACTTTCAAGACTGGTTGCTCTTTCGTGGACGGAACCACGACGATGCGAATCGATAGTGTACTCGATGCCCCAAACGCCAGAGCCATGCTAATTCTACAGATCCTCTCGCTTTGATTGCCGTACTTGAGCAATGAGATGTTCATCTCTACCTTTTATCGGACCTCGGGCGCGAGCTCTGGAACCCCAGCGACGACAATGTCATTGTTGATGCCATCCGCAGTCTCGTCAGTCGGCCTCCCTTCAAAAAGCCGCCTCCACCAGCTTGGGGGGTCGAAGGGCCGCGAGCCGTTATGCAGTGGCGGATAGACGTCAGTGAAGAAGTACCAAATGTGGCCAATCACGACACCCATGATCTCATCCTTGGGGATGGAGCCATGAAGAATCAAGCTGAAAGCCATCAAAACCCAAGGAAGGTATGGAGCCGTAAAAACGAGTAGTCCCAGAAAACTCAGCCTTGTGTCCGGGTTTCTTCGCGACCAGATGTATACGAGTGTAGATGAAAGTGGGTGTCCCAGAAATGGCATTGAGACCAGCGGCGACAGAAGAAGTAGACTTGTCATGGCGTAGACAAGCAGCCAAGAGAAGTGGGCGGGCGAACGGCCCGATGACTCTTCGAGGAGTCTGGCATAGCGTTGTAGGAAGTAGACGTGAAACAGGAGGTCCAGGGAGAAAGGACCGAAGTAGAGGAAGGTTGTGAGGAGACGCCAGTACTATGAGTACCGTAACAAGTTATTAGCTTCTCGTATCTCCGAAGACCAGCCGGGTATAGAACCTGAAGAGAACACACCTGGGACTTCGCGAAGACGGCGCGAAAGCTATAGAATAGCTGGAACGGAGTGACCATTTGGCATTGAACCAGTGCGCTTGTTAGAACTGTAGCTGTGGTCCACCATCTCGTGCATATGGGCATTTCCCAAAACCACGTCTCCAGAGGGAAGCGGCCCCCGTCGCCCATCATCTGATCCATATTGTGCAGTGCGTGTTGGTAGGATAATCTGCTTCAGAGAAGGCAAGCTTGCGACGTAAAGGGCGTGCACATCTCCCGTTATGGATGTTCGACCGAAGCGAATGTTGTTCGATTGTAGGGAAGAGGATGGGCCGCGGATCGTTCGGGTTCGGTTGGTCGGTCGAGCAGGAGTAGGTCAGGGAGAGGGATGGTGCTGCGGCTGACTGAATGTGGCCAGGTGTAGCTTGAAAGAGGAGAATCTCGGGTTGGTAATTCACACTCGCGGAATCAAGTTGAGTTGTTGAGGTAGCGTGAGGTGGCCTTTGAGAGCCCCGTCGATCAGATCTCAATTGGCGCCCAGAATGATCACTGACACCTTTCGTTTCCAATTATGGATGCAAATGGGGTGCGGTCCCGATGACGGTACGGGCGGGGCAAGGGGGCGCCAGCAAGTGTAGGGCTCTTGCGGTAGTTACCTGCCTTACCTTAGGTAAGGAACCCGAGAAGTCCCTCCTCTCCGACTACAAGAATATCTGTCCTGGGGTGTGATCTTCTCCCCAGTACTAGCACCAGTACTAGAGATTTCTAGTACTAGCACATTCTCTAACGTAATGGAAGCCTGGAAAAACCTCTTTTTAATATGCTTAACCTTTCTAGGTACTAATAAATTGCTATTAGTAAGGAGACCCTATTATAATATCTTAGTAGTATAATTATATAAAAAATAACTATATACCCCCTCTCTCTAGCACTAGTACTAGAGTTTTCTACTATTTAACCCCTTCTTATTATATACTAGAGTTAGTACTAGGGGCACTTAGACCCCTCGAATAGCAGAATTAACCCCTCTATAATAGACTCTTCTAACGATAAGGCTATAAGTAAGGCTATAGAGTTAGCGATATAGAGTACCTATATTACTTCGACTTAACGAGAGTAATTATTAGGTAATTACTATATAACTATTAACGAGGGTAGCCCTATAGTAGTATGCGTATATACTAGAGGGCTACTAGTAGGGTTACCTCGCTACTTCTTCGAGATATTCCAGATAACTAAGAGGTAGTTTAATATACTTATTAGATAGCTTAGCAAGTATACTAGCTTAACGGATTCTTGATATATAAACGCCGAGTAGAAATTAATAATATTCCTATATATCTTAAGCTAGGGCTGCTCTTAGCGTACTACTACCTATACTTTTAAAGTTAGCTAAAGCGTAGTTTTATAGTATATTAACTTCCTACTTACTACTTATATTAAATTATATAAAGTATATATTTAACTTATAATAGAGGGAGAGATCTCCTTAGAGATCGAAGGGGACCCTAAGAGAGAGGCCTTCTCAGGTTATATAAGCGCTATTAATAGCACTTTAATCTATGCTTTTATATTAGAAAAAAAGCAGAAGACGTAGCGGTATTATAAGGGCTTTATTAGCTAGAACGTCTTTATAATAATAAGGTTTAATAGTAGCTTCTTATATATACTCGCTAGTGCAGAGGGGTCGATCTATAACTCGAGGCTAGTAATATTTATATATAACTAGGGATTTGCTATACTAAAAGGTAGATATTTCCTTACTAATACTAGGTTTAGAGGTAGGAGTAGTCTTAGTATTCTATATTATAAAACTTATTACTATCTATAGGATTAGAGGGATATAGACCTACTGCTAGTAACTACCTAAGAGCTATATAATCTAAGGCATAGCTATCTTCGAGTTATTATAGAGCAGGCCTTTAGTCGCCTTAAGAGGAAGTTCTGCATTATTCGAAGTTTAGCGCTAGAGTATAGCTTAAAGCAATAAACTATTATAATATATATAGTAATAGCGCTCTATAACTTTCTAATAATCTACCCGCTAGTAAAGATAAAATAGGTAGAAGGAGAGGGTTAAAGTAATATTAATATTAATATATTATAGCAACGGGCAGACGATCGCTATATAGGCAAGTTAGTAGGCGAAATTCGTGATATTATAGTAATAGAGATATAGTTAAAGTAGCTCTAAAAAAGAGGCAGTAAGTAAGGCGGTAGTTAAGTTAATATTAATGTTAATAGAGGTAGGCAGGCGTAGTTATATATAGCAAAAATACTCTTTTTTTTAATGCTAATGCTATGAGGTATTTACGCAGAAAAAATACTAAAAAAAAGCCCTCCTTCTACTTCTCTAGCATCTAGTTAATATATGATCTCTTAAGCTCGTTATTGCTTTCTATTTTATTCTAAAGAATTACTAGCGATATTATAGAGTTCTAGGGCTTTGATAATAGCTCTCTTATAACTATAATATACTATGCTATTATTAACTCGCTTTGAAAATTAGCTCTAAGGTTAGTAAGAGCTATATCAATTGCTAACTCGCCCTCTACTATCTCCTCTAACTTTAGCTTCCTCCTCGAGCATACTAGTTAAATACTTTAGCCTATATATACCTAGCTCTTAGTATTTATAATTATCTTGCTGCGTTTTTATAGTCTTAATATATTAAAAGAGAGGAGTAGCCTTTATAATACTAAATATTAAAGTAAGGGCGTATATAATAGTATATATAAGATATTATAGTATTTTATACTAGTATATACTATAATACATACCTATATACTATATAGAGGTATATTACATAACATAGTATTATTAATACTATATATACTGTATACAGAAACCTCTAGAAAGCAGTAGAACCTCGAGGAAACTGCTAGGATTCTAGCCTCTAATAAGGTTAAACCTTATATATAATAAGGTTACTAGCTTATATAAGCTAGTAGCTATATAAGGAAATAAGTAGGGCTTGATTTCTAAGCAGCTTAT
>JAOQIF010001709.1:0-11948 GCA_026260285.1 Colletotrichum sansevieriae | reverse complement strand
TTTAAGGATAGAAAGAACCCTAGAGAGTAAGGGAGATCTAGGAAGCCTGCTAACTTAATGCTGCTTTATTTATAGCAATCTACTAGAGGGTTAGTAAGAGCTAGCTATCTAAGCTAGAAGCGGGAATATAAGTAATAAGCCTAAGGGATATTAAAAAAGCGCTCGAGGTGAAGAAACTAGAAGACTATTTAGAGAAACTACTATAATATATTTATAATGAATTTATAGAGCTTTTCGAGCTAGCTACGTTATACCCCCTACTCTTAAGTTATCCTAGTATAGATTATAAAATCCACCTCGAGCGCGATACTTCTAGCTAAGAGGCGCCCTTACCCTAGGGACCCCTCTGTAGTATATCTAGGGAAGAGTTATTAGTATTAAAAAAGATGCTTATAGACCTGCTTAATAAGGGTTTTATTTAAATAAACAAGTCTCCTGCTAGTATACCTATACTTTTTATTAGGAAGCCTAGCGGAGGATTGCAGTTCTATTATAACTACTAAGCGTTAAATGCAATTAGTAAGCGAGACTACTACCCCTTATCCCTAATCTAAGAGACCCTCTAAAGGGTTAGTTTAGCGAAGTAGTATACTAAACTAGATATAGTAGCTGCTTTCTATAAGATTTATATAGTAGAAGGGTACTAGGAAAAAACCGCCTTTTATATGCGATATAGGCTCTTCTAGTAGCTAGTTTATCTATTCGAATTAAGCGGAGCCCCTGCGACGTTCTAATAATATATTAATAGCACGCTCTAGGAGTTCCTTAATAACTTTATAATAATATATATTAAAAATATATTAGTCTATAATAGCAGCTCCTAAGCAGACTATAAGCAGAAGGTGCATAAGGTTCTCCAGGCCCTCTAAGAGGCTAGTCTTAACCTTAACCTAGCGAAGTATAAGTTCTCTATAAAAATAGTAAAGTATATAGGATTTATCCTAAAGGTAAGCGAGGGTATTACTTATAATATAGAGAAAGTATAGGTAATTATTAAATAGGAAGCGCCTATTTTAGTAAAAGGATTGCAAAGTTTCCTAGGGTTTACTAATTACTACTAAGTATTTATATTAGAGTACTCAGGGGTTATAGAGCCCCTTACCCTCCTAATAAAGAAGGGAGCGCTATTTATCTAAGGTAAGGAATAAAAAGATATATTCTAGGCGCTTAAATGCTGCTTCTAAACTATATTAGTACTATATTACTTCGACCTATAAGCCCTAACTATAGTTAAGATAGACTGCTCAGGGTTCGCTTTAGGGGGGGTACTAACTTAAGAAGATGCGCAAGGATAGCGCTATCCTATCGCCTTCTACTTATAGAGGCTAACCCCTACCTAATATAACTACCTAATCTATAATAAGGAGCTATTAGTAGTAATCGCTTATTTGAATACATAGGATACTAAGCTAAGAAGCTACCCTAGGTTTAAGGTCCTTACTAACTATAAGGGCTTTGAATACGTTATATAAAAGTAATATTTAATAGAATGCTAAAATCGCTAGGCGGAGTAGTTATCGAGGTATAATTTCTACTTAGAATATTAACCTAGTTGCCTAGTAGCTATGCCTAATATGCTCTTATATTATAAATAGGATACCCTAAAAGGATAAGAGGATAAATAAGAGAAAGGGAGAGTAATCTAGATAATCCCTAACTCCGCCCTAAGTAAGGTAAATAGCGTAGCATATTAATTAATTAAGTTAAAACTAAGGCTCGAGATTAGCTAATTAAATAACTTTTTATAATACTTTTGATTATTTTTGCTAATTTAATTTGATTTAATTCGAATTACCTAAATAGGAAGTTAGTAAAGCTCTTATAATATTCTCAGAGGGTTAGAACTTATATTATATAATAATCTAAGGTTATATAGCCCTCTGTTAACCCCTCTGCCTGAAGTATTAGCTACTAATAGCAATACTACCGCCTCGAATCTAGTTCTAGAGGCACTAGGTCTTCTCGAGTTATAAGGGCCTTATCGATAGCCTCTGCAACGTTAGAACTAACTTAGCAAGGCTGAATACCCTCTCGCAGTCTATTGCTATCGCTAGGATAGCGAAGATATCGAGGGCAAGTTTGCTAAGCGTCGGGAAGGTCTATTGATATAAAATCTACTACTAGATAGGGTTATTAATAAGCCTAGCGATCATAAGGCTAAAATATCGCTCTAGTTTATTAGTTTCGTTAATAGTAGTATCGTGGGCCCTGCTATTTAACTATTAACAATATTCAGAGTCCTCAGCCCTCGGGGCAATAGCAAGCGATAAAAAAGCAGCTTGCTAAGGCCCTGGACGAGGTTAATAATTAACAGGGTTAGATGCCTCGGCATACTATTATTCCTAGTACTCTCGAAGTCCTTCTTAGGTATTATAAAGCTATCTACGAGTCTCTAGTATATTCTAGCGTTTTTTAAGCTATTGCAGGCCTTAGCTAGGATATAAAATCACTATAGCAGCATAGAGGGGGGACTCTATAAGCTTAGTATAGTATTTTTTAAGTACTTGCTAGCTATTAATAATTAATAAGCATAGGTAGCTATAAGAGTTAAAAGTGCTATGCTAGGGGCGTTATAAGGGTATATAATCAGACTAAGTATAAGTTAGGATGCTATTAATCGATAGGGCCTATGAGGTTGCTGCTAAGGCTCTCGAAGAGTATTGCAATGCCCTCGTAGGTCGAGATAGTTATTATAACTAACTCTAGGTAAGTTGAGTAGCTATAAGGTTGATTTCCTCGTTAGTAGGGGTATTATAGAGCTTGCACTAGTCCTTAAGTCGATCCAAGAGGTACTCTATACCTGCTAGAACCTCCTAGAGTCAACTATGCCTATTACCCTTACCCTAGCCCTTATATCTCTTAGTCTGCTTATAGAGCAGCTTAAGTATATTATTTAACTCTATGAGGATCTGCTAGTCCTCGTTAATAAGGGTATCCTCACTAGGGATATAATCTATAGCATGCTTAAGTCCCCGGGTATAAAGAATATAACTATTGATCTAGCTGCGTTTAAGTAGGGCTCGCTTAACTATTATATATATTAAGTTCTATCGAGTAGCGTTGCTCAATATTAAATTTAGCTCTTATAATAACTCCTCCTATAGGGTAAAGGTCTTATTATTATTATTAGCCTCGTTATTAATAGATAAGAAGCTTTCGGATCGTTATAGCGATGATCTAATATGCTTAATAATATTCCGGAGCTTGCTAATAGGGCCCTTCTACCTCTAGTAGGTTAGGTTATCTCGAGTTCTATTAGGACTAAGAAGAAAGTTAGACTCCTTCTCGAATACCTTATCGTTAATACTATAAATAATAGCACGACTAACGAGGTTAAGGATATAACTATAGCATCGAATTCAGCGTTATTTAGCATTAGTTTCTATATATATAGGTGATAGAGAAGTGAAGAGAGCCTTGAGGCAAGAGTTATTATTCGTAGCGTTATTAGAGATAGCTATACTAACCCTATTAAGTAGGCCCTAGTTGCTGAGAATAGTATAAATAGTAATAGCAATATTCTTACTAGAGTAGGCGCTAGGCTAGCAGCGAAGAGCTAAGAGGTACTGGGTCTGCTTGCCTGCCTCGTTGATAAAGTAGCTGAAGATAGTAACGATTATATATCGATTAGGGGAGGTCTATAGATCGAATAATATATAGACCCTAGTGAGTGCCTTATGTATCTCGTCTTGGATCTATACCTTCTTAGAGGCATAGAGTTAGTTAAGTAGGTCCCTCTAACTTAACTTCGACTAATATACTTAGTTATAGACGTTGCAATTAAAGAGGCTAAGTATATGCTATATATATTAATTGCTGAACGTTGAGAAGGGGTTACTAGTATTAACGATAAACCCGAGGGCTAGCTCTTTGATCTATAAGACCTTGCCCCGGGGTATAGCGATAGGAATAGAGCGTTAGCGCTTAGGGAGGGGCCTATTAGTATTAGAATTATTACTAGATATACTCGTAGCGTATAATTAATCTTAGAAGACGTAGTGGACAGCCTTAAGGTATACCTTAGCACTAGATATAGCGGAAGCCTTCCGAGGCATATTAAGATGCCTAGCTTTATTATAGCATTAGTAAACCTAGTAAGTATTGCCTAGATATATTATTAGTATAGTTAAAAGTAGAGTAGAGAAGGGGCTTACCTCGAGCACCGCTTAGAAGGATCTTATAGATAAAAAGGCCCTCGTTCTTAATCTAAGACGTATAGCCTCAGCTACCCTTCCTCGAGATATATTTAATATTAATAAAGCGCTAGCCCTTCTATATAGCATAAGGTAAGGCTTCGAGACTACTATAGGTAGCGAGGTCGATAGTTAACGCATTACTAGTAGTTAATAAGGCGTATATCTAAGTAGCAATCCTATGAGGAGTCGACGCATCGTAGCTAATAAAGTGATCGAGATATTAATTATAGACTAGCATAGGTATCGCAACGGTTAGCAAGAGGTTGAAATAGGCTTTAAGAGGTATATATAGGCAGGGCTTCGAGGTATAGAGGTAGGCGTAGTAGCAGCGTTAGTAGTGATATTAAAAAGGGTTATTTTCGAGGCCTAGCGAAGGGGTTAAAAACGGGCTTTTTCGAGCTCTAGCAAGGGGGTTAATATAAATAAAGAAAAATAGGCGTTACAAGGTACTTAGTAGATAAAAATTACCTTATTAGTATCTATTAGTATTTATATAGTTAAGTAGTATAATTCCTAACTTTAGTTAATAAAGTATGGTGTTATAGGTTCGAATCCCGCTATAGGTTTTTATATTACTAATAGTGAACTTTTTCAGGTATAGTTAGTAATATGTATTTTTTATATTTTTTTAAATCTTTTAAAAATTCTGATTATTCCGGAGGCTGGACTTTCTATCTTCTGGGTAACATTAGATTAATTAAAATATCTAAAACGAGGGTATTATCGTTTTAGCTGATTGACTATGAAAAAAGCCCTATTTTGATTGCTTGATTAGTTGAATTAATTGGATAGGATTGAATAGGGTGCTGCGCTGAAGGTAAAGAGGATAGCAATAGTTAAAGCTCCTGCTATAATAGTATTCGAGGATCTAGCCCTTTAATATATATAGAATAAAGCTTAAGCAGAAGATAACTAGTACTAAGGGGCTTATTCTATAATAAAAAGGGGCAACCGAAGCTTCTCTCCCTAGCTAGGCCTAAAACTATAGATTGCTAAGTGCGGTATTAATACCCTTAGCTAATTAATATTTAGAGACCGGATCTAGGTATTACGGTTAATAGATAAAAACTACCCTCGGAACGTGCTTTGAATATAGTTAATTTAGAAGTGCTACGACTTAGTAATAATAGGCTACCCTAGTTAAAATAATACCCTAGCTATCCTAGCCTAGCAATACTTCTAGCTAGGGTAGTCCTCTATAGTCTGCTAGTTTATAAGAAATTATAATAGCTATAGGCGTGGAATAATTTAGCGATAAGCGAAACGCAGGCTTCTTTAACCCTTACTAGTAGCGGAATAGCTATATTACGATCTTGCTATGGATTTTATTATAGACCTCCTATATATAGTGAAAATAGGGTTAAGATACCTTTAGGTAATAGTCGATAGGCTCTCTAAGATAATAACCCTAGAAGGGATACCTTCGATAGATATAGAAATATATATAGAATGCTTTATAAACTGCTACTACCGATTTCATAGTATATTGAAGTTAATTATTAGTAATAGGGGTAGTAACTAGATAAGTCGGTTCTAGCAATAGTTCTACGCGCTTATAAAGATTGAATAATATTTAAGCACCGCTTTTTACTTATAGATAGTTAGAGTAATAGAACGTTTCAATTAGGAGATCTAAGCAGTCCTGCGGATAATAGTTAACTTTGCCTAGGATAACTAGGAGGTTTACTTGCCCTCTATTTAACTAGTAATTAATAGCTATAACGTAGCTATAATAGGAGTGAGCCTATTTATTTTTATCTATAGATACTACGTCGACCTAGTATTAGTAGTATAGCCCGCGCTAGAGCTATCGACCTTATGCGAGTTAGCTGCTAATAAGTTTGTTAGTAAACTGAAGTTAATTATAGAGTTAGCCTAAGCGGCTATTGCTATAGCCTAATAGACTATAGAATAATTAGCAAATAGTAAAAGGATGCTAGCAGAACGCTATAAAGTAGGCGATAAGGTCTAGCTATTACTAGCTAACTTCTATATAGAAAGACCCTGCAGGAAGTTAGACTAGCTATACCTAAAGTATAAAGTAACTAGGGTAATCTTACTAACTATAGTTAAGTTGAATATTCTAGGCAAGGTTTATATCCGATTTCATATTAGCCTGCTATTGCGATATCCTCACTTTAAGCTGCAGCCTCACGGCCTACTACGTAACGTGCAGTATTATATAAGCTGCACGTATAGATATTAACCTGCGATGCGGGTAACCCTTCCGAATAGTTACTTCTATAATATACCTTTATTCCTAATAACCTGCGCGCTTATAACTCATAAGAGTTATAAGCCTAGCTCTGATAATAGCTTGAAAAACCCCTCTGCTACGAGTTATATATAAGAAACCTATTCCTACCCTTTTTATTAATTCCTTTACTATCCTTATCTATTATATCCTCTACTAATAATAAGATTCCCCTTATAGGAGATATTCTTATATCTAGAAGCAACTAGCCTATATAATATACCTATTTCGAGTTCTATATACGCCTAAGAGGCCTCTAGGATTATATTAACCTAGATATAGATAATCGCTCCGACCCTTTATAAGTAACTATAGCCCTAAAGATCTCTAAGTTTATTACTAAGCGCTAAGCTCTCTTAAATATAAAATACTAGGAAGAATATACTAAGTAGGTAAAATAGTATCTAGAGGAGGCTAAATATCTAATAGAGGCTCCTAAGAGCGCTCTAGAGAATATCTATCTAACTATAGAGACCTTAGGAAGCGAGGAAGAAGTAAGTATTATTCCTAATAGGATAGGGGGATTATCCTCCCTCCTAGAATCTCTATAAAAACCTTAGATTACTATTTATAAGGATATAAAAATAGACTATAATATAGTAATTAAGGATTATATAGCGACTTCCTCAGATCGGCAGACCCTCTCGATATATTACCTCAACCTCTAGATATAAGTAAATAAGATAATCTCGAACCTTATTCTAACTAATGCCGAATTAGCTATCCTAAATAATAATACCTAGCTAAGGGTAACTTTATAAGCCCTTATATATAAGATCAAGAGGCAGCTCGCACTTATAACGCTCGTAGTTGCTAATATAGCTCGTAAGAACTATCTTCAATTGCTTAATAAAGCTAATTCAAATATTAACTCCTCTACTTAGTATATAGAGTAGTATTATTACTATATAGAAGCAAAAAGACTTAATATCCTAGAGGTCTAGGGAGAACTTATATTACAAACCTTCCTCAAAGCGGTTAGATACTAACTCGCCCCGGATTAGGCTTGCACTAAGCTTATGCAGCTTATTATAAATACTAGTTTAGGGCTTCTAATATATATACTAGAATAGTATAGGATTATCTTCTCAGCCCTAGCCTATAAATACTCGCTTACTAAGGGCTCTTGCGGATCGAATGCTCTATTTGCTACTTTAGGTAGAAGGTCTAATAACCCCTCTAATATATATCTTAATAGCTACTTATATAGAGAAGAGCATTCTTAGACCCCTAAGACGTATAAGCGCCTGGAGTATATATATAAGGGATCCTATAGGTTCTGCTAGATCTCTATAAATAACAAAGAAGCTTAGGAAATCCTTTCTAGGCTTAATCGAGGCGAATAATTAAATATAAGGGCTACTATTGCGTATAAAAGATAGATCTCAATCTAGATAAGCAATACTAACTGCGGATTATATAACAGAAGAGGCTAATAGCGTGGAAATAGTAGTAGAAGAAGTAGTTAGAATAGTGGATATAGCTAGGGGTTGAATACTAGAGTCCTATCTAATGTCGTAGCTATATTAATCGATCTATAAAGCCTTCCTAAAGCGATTATACTAGGGATATACTCGCTTAATACCTCTGCCCCGCTGCATATCTTCTCGCGTAGTATAGTCTATAATAACTATAGTATTATGCACTTAGTTAATAATAAATCGCTATTACTAGACGACTCCTATATGGAGTCTAGCCCGGAAGATATTATAGAAGCAGGTACGACCCGGATCCTAGTTATAGGCTAGGGAACCTGCGTTCTCAAAGGGATCTTTAAGGGTTAATATAAATAGGGGTTAGGTAATCTTATACTTAAGAATATTGCTTATATTAAAGGTTTTTATATTAATATTATATCCGAAAGTGGCCTTAACGCGCAGAAGATCTAGTTTTGCGGACTTAATTATACTTTATATATAGGAAACCTTGCTAGAAGCGTAGTTATTGCTATATTGATCTAAAAGCATGATTTAGTCTTCCTTAAATATAACCCCCTTTCTTCATACCCTCTTGAAAGTATGCTAGTAAGTTTCGCATGCGTTATTACTATAACCTAGCTAGTAAAAGCCCCTCGTAGATAAGATATATATAACTATTATAGAGATCGATTAGATAATATATACTTATAGCATCTTCGTTCTAGGCACTTAGGCCCTGAGGCTCTCAAATGTATAGTTAAGAATATTCGGGGGGTGAAGATATATAGCTTAATATAGATATAATATGAAATATGTGCTAGAGCTTATATAAAGAAGGTTATCTTATGCTTAAAGTTAGAAAATAAAGCGATTCGTCTATATTATTATATCTTCTAAGATATTTTCTATTACCCTTTTGAAGCGATCTTAGGAGCCCTCTATATCCTAATTATTAAGGATGAATACTCGGGCAAGCTATAGGGTTTCCCCCTAATATAACGTTCGCTTGAGGAAGTCTTTATAATACTTTTTTACTTTAAACGCTAGGTTAGAAGGTAACGCGGATTAGCAATTTATATTATCCGCTAGGATAATAAGATAGCTATAATTACTATTAATAGTAGTATACGCTATTAATACTAGGCAAAGAATAATAGAATTATACTCGAGACGCCCCTAGTAGATATAAAGGAGCTAGTAGGCGGTTTAGAGTATGCTAGTTAGGAAGCGATTCTAAGAGGTATTAAGATATAAGAGGGAGCTAATCTTCCCCTAGAAATATAGCTAGAGTTAACTCTCGCAGGGATTTATCTTTTTAACTAATCCCTATAGCAAAAGACTAATTAGAAGTTGCTAAATCAAGTTAAAGAAGAATAGTATACTTAATACTTCTATTAGTAGGCCCCTTCCTATATATCTATAATTAGGAGAGACCTTCGGCTATACTAGGGATAGATATATGCATATAGCTATTATGCATACCCGCTCGAAAAGGAATAAGAAAAAGGATAAGGAAGAACGTACTATAAGGTATATCCGCGGGGATACGTTGGATACCTAGTTAGGTATATTAATAACGCATATAACTTATATAGGATCTGGGTGCCTGCGCTTAAGAGAGTGATTATTATATGTAATATATAGTTTAATAAGTCGAAGTTCTACTTAAAAGAGGACGAATATATAGCAATACTAGCTAAGATTATATATCGCGTTATCAAATAGGAACTAGAGCTTAAGTTATTTCTAAATTCAGTACTCGAGCTTCTAGATATATAGGAATAAGCTAATAATATAGTAGAAGATACTCTTAAAGAGTAAGAAACCTTAGTTACGTAGTTATAAGATATTATAATATATAAGGAGACCTAAAAGGAGGCTCTAGGAGGTCTTCCTACCCCTAAATATACTTTAGGACCCTAAGTTATAATTAGGAGCTAGAGAGGGGAAGCTAACGCGCTAAACTCATTTTATAATAAATCTCGCGAATAAACTAAGGAGGTTATAAATATTTTAGAAGGGGATAGTAATATTTATACTACTTCTAATAAAAGTCGGAGTAAAAATAGTAAACCCTAAGTTTAACTTAGAATACTAGTGCTAGATATAGATCAAGAGAAGAAAGTATTAATACCTCCTAAGGACCCTTCTAAGTCGAAAGATAAGATACCTAGAGTTATAAACTAGGTGTATAAAGCGAAGGGCTTAGAAGAGGCTCCTAAAAGAGCTTATAATCAGAAGGATTATAGAAAGGCAAGCCGTTCGAGCTAATATAATTAATAGCCTCTAGAGCGATTTAGAGACTTTATTTTATTTATTAATAATATCTCAGGGACCTATTCTAATATAACTAATAAGAGATATAAGTTAGAATAGCTATTCTCCGAGATTAATTATTAGGAAAAGGTTATTCCTATTAAAAACTAATATACCTAGGAGGCTTTCTTTATAATATTTATGCCTAATGCGAAGAAGGCAGCAGAAGAAGGTTCTTCTAGGTATATAACGCTTTATTTATATATATAAAGTTATATTAGAAGTTAGAAATAGGAGCGTAATAACGAGGATTTAGAACGAGATATATATATATCTAAGCTCTAATTGCCTCCCTAAAGCTAGAAAGAACTTCTAATGCTTCTAAAATATCTATATAAGCGCTTTATAGAGGTAGTAAAGCTTGAAATTAAGAAACTACGAGAAAAAGGAATATAGCGAGAAATCGACTAATAAGCTATACGATCGGGACCCCTACTCCTGAAATAGGTATTTATATATAAGGTTAATATAAATAGCAATCTAGAGCGTTTTAAGGCTAGGATCTATATACGAGGAGACCTCTAGCAGAAGAGCAGCCTAGAAAATACATATATAGCAACTCTCGCTGTGAAAAAGTTTTGCATTATAATAGCCCTAGCTGCTTAATTCAACCTTAAAGTATAGTAATTCGATATAGATAATACTTTCCTAAATATAGAGAGGGATCTAAATAGACCTCTAATTTACTATTAACTCCTAGAGGGTTTTGAATGCGAAGGGAAGTATATTAAACTTAATAAAGCTTTATATAGCCTTAGAGACGCGCTGCTTCTTTAGTATAAGTATTTCTTAATAACTCTAAAGAAGCTAGGACTCGCCCTAAGCTTAGAAGAGGTATATCTCTTCTAGGATCCTAAATATCGGGTTCTAGTTTTATTCTATATAAATAATATTCTTATCCTATATTACTAGGAATACTCCTCTAGAGCGAAATAGATTATAGATAGGCTAAAAGCTGAATATAAACTTAGAAACTAAGGTGCTATTGAGTATTACCTCGGGAACTAAGTAGTTAGGGATCGTATAGCCTGGAAAGTCTATTTAGTATATAACTTATATATCGAGAAGGTTGCTAAGCGTTTCGATCTTTAAGAAGGAATATATCCTACGACTCTATTACCCCTTAAGGAACTTAAGAAGAATAAGGAATAAGCTTCTCCTATATATATAAAAGAGTACTAGGAGAAAGTCGGTTCTATACTCTATTTAGTAATAATAATATATCTAGATATAGCTTTCGTAGCTATATATCTCTCGCAGTTTCTCACGAACCCTTTATTAACCTATATAGTAGTAGTTAACTAGACGATCCGATACCTCTATATAATATAATTCCTCGCTCTTTGCTTTAGAAATATAAGGGGTATATAAGCTCTCTAGATCGTAGGTAATACTTTATTTATAGATAATAAAGAAAGGCAGAGATTAGCCTAAGGATATATTATATTCCTCTTTAGAGGTGTAATATATTAGAAAGCTATATATTAAAATACTATTATAACGTTTATAATAGAAGCAGAGCTTCTAAGCCTTAAGAATACTATAAGAGAGGCGATAGCACTCAAAAGACTCTTCTAAGATATAGCGTTAAATATAGGAAAAGATGCCTAGAAGATTAACTATAATAATTAATAGATAATCCGACTCGTAGTTAGTAATAGAGAATATATTATAATATATCTCCGCTATATAGATATCTAGAACGCGTAGTTATAATAGGAGTTCTAAAAGGGTAGCTTTAATATAGCTTATATACCTATAGAC
>JAOQIF010001708.1:0-11962 GCA_026260285.1 Colletotrichum sansevieriae | reverse complement strand
CGAGGCTAATACTAGGATACTATAGCCTATAGGAACTTAATAGGAAGGTAGATTTACCTAATAATATAGTATTTTTTAGCTAGATATTAATAAGAAGTATAGTATAAAGCCCGTCTTTTATAACTAGGATATTCTATATTATAAGGAAATAGATCTATAGATCTCTAGCCTAGATACTAAAACTACTAGCCTAGCTATAGCTTTAGAGATTATATAGAATTAGAGCTCTCTATTACGAGGGAAAGTACTTAGCTAGTAGGAATACTAACTCAAGCTAATTAAATAATAGAACTACCTCTGCGCAAGATATTATACCCTATATAATACTATTAGGAGATATTTTATATTAATCTAATAGGAGTCTATCTAATAGATCGCTATATATAGGTTTACTATAGAAAACCTTAAGGGAGATAGAGATATTTATAACTTTATTTAAAACTATTTTAAATATAGTAGAGCATAGATAGGACTAATATCTATAGTTAGCTAGCTATTAATAATCTTCTATAATATAATCAACCTAGAGCTTTAGCGATTCCTAGACAAACTAACTACTAGTAATACTCTCGAGGATTACCTTAATATAGCTAAGAAAAAACGCAAGGTAGTTTAGCGCAGACTCTAGGCGCTAATTAGTATTAACTATATATTAGAAGAATCCGACGATATAATATAGAATAGTAATAAGGGATAACGGAATAACTGAGACTTCTAACGGGATAATTATAATAATCTATAACCCTAATAACGTTATTAACCTTAGCAACGCTTCTAGCGCTCTAATAACTATTAAAACTAGAAAGATCGCTACTTATAGAACTAGCTATAGAGAAACCCGGGTTTTTAACGTTATATAAAATATAATAAACTAGGCTAGACGGACTTAGATGCCTATTATATATAAGAGGATTATAACGATAACTATAATATTAATAACCTCGTTAATAGTAGCTATATCCTACTAGACGTATAGGAAGTCCCCTATGATTTAGCTACCCTATTAGAGCAACCGCATAAAGAGGAAACAGCAGGCTAGACGACGGATATTATAGTTATAGCAAGAAGCCTACTAGCGATCTCCCTAACTACTTTAGTTCTAGACTCTGCTATATACTATATTAATAATATAGTAAATTTCACAAGTCTTATTACAATCCCCCTAGCAAATAACGCATAGGTATTACTTAAGAAAAACCAAATTATTAATACCTAGGTAAAACTAGTAAAATAAATAATACTAGCTAAATAGATATATCTCCGCCTTAATATAAAAAGCGATAATATAGCTAGCCTAGAGGAAGTCTATATCGATATAGGCGCCTTAATAACTCTAGTTAATAGGAATTAGGTACTATGCTTTATACGAAATCCTATGTTTTAAATAATAGAACTATAGAAGCTAAATATAATAAACTTAACCTTTTATATAATAGAGCAGGTTATATTCGACTTCTATATCCTAGGTACTATTAATAATATAGAGATCTATAGCTACGTTATTATTATAGCTAGAGTTATAAATACCCTCGGAGCGAATCTTCTGCTAGGAACACCGTTCTATAAAGATCATAGGCTAGTTATAAACTTTAATAAGGGTATAGTTAAATTCCGCTTAGTATATAGAATATAGTATCTAGTTTAGTTTAGGAGATAGCACCTAGTAACTAGACGAGTTAATAACGCCTATACTATAGTTATTCCCTTATAGAGCGATATATTCGTTATAACTAGCTTTATTAACCTCCCTAAGTCAAGCTAGCAAGGCTCTAATACTTAGTAGTTTCAATCTAGTTATATAGGCGTAGTTAATATAATAGTTATAGCAGATAACCCTAAGCTTATCCTTATATGAAATATAATAAATAAGCTAATAATAATCCTAAGAGGATAGCAGCTAGGCTATATTATTCTAATAGAAGTAGAGGAGATTATTAACCTTATTAACTACGCGGATATTATTACCCTTATAGGAGGAGAATTAAACTCATGCTAGTTCTCGCAATCTAAATTCAATAGGGCTATAAGTAATATAGCAGCTAGCGCGTAGTTTATAACCCCGCCTGCTAAATCTAGCCTAGGATCGCCTCATTAAGTAGATAATATTCTATCTTATAGAATATCTAAGCTAAAAGATATCCTAGTTATATAGAGTAAGGATAGAGTTGAGGTTTATAATTAGGATATAGTTTTTACTAGTAGACTTAAGGAAATCCTCGATAACTAAGATATCTATTATAATAAGGGGATTATACCTATGCCGGATGACTAATATATATATATTAAGCTCGTTAAAGGGTAGCAAAACCAGAAGGCTATAGTAAAGCCTTACCCCCTTAGCGCTAAAGACCTCGAAGTTATTGAGAATATTTATAGCAAGATATATACTAATAGCAAGATAGTATAGGGTAATAGGCTAATCCTAGTTATCTATCTGCTCTTCGTTATATAGCGAGTAGTTAATAATATAAAAAAAGGCAGGGTTATTATTAACCTTTACCCTCTTAACTAAATCACTATCCTAGATATATACCCGCTTCCCGACTAAGATAATATAATAGATACCCTTAGAAGGAAGAAATATATAACGATATTTAATACTACTAGGTTCTTCTACTAACTATTAATCTACTCGAGATATTATAATAAGATAGTAGTAATAAGTCCCTATAGTATCGAGGTTTCTAATATTATCCTTATAGGATTTAAAAACTCGCTAGCCTATGCCTAGCGTTTCATAGATCGCCTCCTGCACGACTATTAGCACTTTGCTCGAGTATATATTAATAATATTATTATTTTTAGCAATAATAACGAGGACTATCTCTAGTATATTAATATTATTCTTAAGCTCTTTAAGAATAACTACCTTTATATTAAACCTAAGAAGTCCTTTGCAGGGTTTCCTAAAGTAAGACTCCTTAGCTATATTATAAATACTAATAGTATTAAATAAATAGAGGATAGGATCGTAGCTTTTAAGAACCTCTACTTCCTAAAAACTCTCTATAATATCGAGAGATACCTTAGAATAGCTAAATAGCTATAATATAATATACCCTAGTATAATATTATTATAACGCTACTATAGGATAAAAAGACCCGTTTTATTACGAAACTCCGTAATAAAAATATGCTTCCTAACGGTCTATTAAAAGTAATTCGAATAAAGAGGGTCTAAAAGGTATTATTTAAGCTAATACTAAGCGAGCAAGAAGTATAAAACGCCTTCTAGGAGAATCTCTATAACTAGGTTATAAGATACTACTATAACCTAAATAAGCCTATTTCTTTTAAGGTTAATGCCTATAAAAGCAGCTTTAGGCTTATAATATTCTAACTAAGCATCCTATAGAATAGTATTAATATACCTAGCAAAGATATTATATAAATCTATATCTAACTAGTGCTTTTTCTATCTAAGGTTATATTACCCTTAGAAAAGCAATACTTCGCTATAGAGGCGGAGGTAGTAGTAGTAGTATAGGCTATAAAGAAGCTCCGCAAGCTCGTGCAATCGAATAAGCACCCTATATAAATTCTTATAAATCACGTAGCTATAAAGGGAATTCTTATATATACCTTGCTATAGACTATAGACCTTAATAAGGCTAACCTACAGCTTGCGAGTACTATGAACTACTTATTGCAATTTAACCTTAATATTACCTATATACTAGGGAAGCTTAATATTATCCCTAATACCCTCTCGCGCCTGCTATTACTTATAGCCTCAGGACGAGCTAATAGGTTTAAGGATAGCAATATTCTCGCGGAAATAACCTATAGCGATGCTAATAATAATATAGGATTTATAAGTATAATTAACTAGTTAGCTAAGAAGTCCTAAGCCTATAGAGCAATAGGGGAGATAACTATAAGCATTTCGGAGGACTTTATCGCTAAGATTATAGATAATTATATTAATAACACGAGGCATAGCAAAATTCTGAAATAACTCCGATCCTAGTAGAAGGAACTAGGCAAGTAGTAGTTACTATTTAATACTACTACTAAGGAAAATAGCGCCAGAGCTACTAGGAGAGCCCTAAAACGCTATTAAATAACTCCTTAGAGTCTATCGCTAGAAGGGCTTATCCTTTATATAGCTATAGATAGCACCTAGAGACTCTATATTCTATATAAGTTAGTACCTGCAATTCTCCGCCTTAGTTATAATAAAAAACACTACTTTAGCGCAGACCGCATAATAGCAGAAATATCAACTTTTTAGTTTTATAATAAGAAGTTGCTTATATAATAATATATTACCTACTATAACTAGTATAAAGAGAACTAAATTAACTACTAAAAGCTACTAGGATAGCTATAACCTATCCTTATCGTAAATATCCCTTATAATACCGTTACTATAGACTTCGTTACTAATATACCTAAGGTGCTATCCTATAGAAGTCCCTATATCCTACTAGGTTTCCTAGAGTTAGATATATTAGCAATAGTAATATATAAATTCTTAAAAAAGATAATCCTTCTTATAGGATATTTAACCTATAGAATAAAAGAATAAGTAATAATCCTACTCTGCGCATTTTTCCTCTTAGACTAGGGAATTCTATATTATATTATTAGTAACTAAGATCCTAAGTTTATCTCTATAGTATAGCATATAATATTTAATACCCTTAATATCAGGCTCCTCCTCTTAATAGCATACTACCCCTAGATAGATAGGCAGAGCAAAAGAATAAACTAGACTACTAAGATTATAATACGGTTCTATATATCTAAATCCCCTAATATCCTATAGACTAATATACTACCTGCCTTATAGTATAATCTTAATAACTCCCTATCTATTATAATTAGACGATCGCTAAACGAGGTTATACTCGGATTTAAGCTATAAAATATCCTTAATATAGTTATATAAACGAGCGCCCTAACTAAGAGCCTTACTATCCTTAGGGAGATATATTAGAAGGAGGTATTACTATTTATTAATATAGCGAACGCCTCATATAAAGAGAGATATAATAACTACTATATTAATATAACTTTTAATAAAGGGGATAAAGTCTAGATATAACTTAGCAAAGGATTCTACTTACTAGGATAATATAATAGTAAATAGACCTCTAGATAGATAGGACCCTTCTAAATTAAGTATATTATTAGTCCTCTCGCCTATAAGGTAGATATTCCTAAGCACTAGCGGGTTTACCTAATCCTCTCTATAGCCTAGCTATATAAGCTAGCCTAGGGAGAAGACCTATTTAACTACGAGACTCCGCTACTAAAGCCTATTAAGGTTAATAGTAGTAAGGAGTAGGAACTTAACTATATTATTAAATAAAGAGTCTTATAGAGGAGTTATAAACCTATTATTAAATACCTTATCTAATAGAAAGGCTTTATAGCAAAAGATAATACCTAGGAATAAAGAGACTCCCTATTACTTAATATAAACGATCTTATTAATAAGTATAATACTAAATTCCCCCTTAACTAGGATACTAAAAGAGCTATAAGAAGGCGCGCACCTTATATATAACTAAATAGTTTTCCTATCCTTTTAATAGGATAAATATATATACCCTAAATTAATATTAGGATTATAAATTTTCCCTTTATTATTACTATTTTTTACTATTAACTACTCTTCCCTCGATCTCTCTATCTTATATCGAAATAAATAAGAAGGAGCGGAAGGTACTAACTTTTATACGCCTTCCTTACTAACCCTTATTATAAAAAAAAATTTTTTTTTCTTCCTCTCCTTCTATACCTTCCTTCTATTTACTATACCTGCCTACTTTTATTTAGGCATGCTTATACTTTTTATTTATTTATTTCTCTTATATATGCTAATTATTACCCGATAGACCTCTTATAATAAGCAATAATATTATCCTAACCCGCTAAATATAGCCTCCTAAACGCTAGCCTAACTAATACTATTGCAATAATAGCTTCTAAAGGCAAGGAAGTTACTAATAACTATAAGGTCCCGTCTTCTCACCTATCTAATAATAGTAGTAGCTAAGACGAGGGTACTAACCCCTAGAACGACGAGGTGCTTAACCCTATCTCCCTATGCTAAGGTAGTAATAACTAAGGTAGTAATAACTAAGTTAGTAATAACTAAGTTAGTAACTATAGTATTAACCTTAGCACTCTAGTTAAGACTTATAAGTCCGCTGCTAAGAAGAAGAAGTCCCATAAGGACCGCAAGAAGGGCAAATAGGCAGCTAAGAAGAACTTCTTCGCTATAGATACTAAGACCTAATATGAGGAGGTTATTAATAATAATACTAATAATATTTAGAATAATAATACCCAGGCTACTAAGCTAGTCCGCGTTATTACTAGCACTACTACTAATATCGAGGAGACCACCCTAGCTAAAACTATAGCTACTACTCCTTATAAGACTCCTAAGAAGGGCTGCCCTAGCCCTATAGCCTAGCGCTAGCAGATCGACGAGGCAAAGGCTTATATTAATAACACCTTTTTATACTACCCTAATACTATCTTTATCGAGGAGATCGAGAAAATCCTTAATAATATCGAGCCTTCTGAGAATATATCTTCTAACCTCTATATTAGATATATCTAGGATACCCTTAAGTAAGTATATAATATATATATTAATAATAATACCTATAGCAAGCTTCTCCCTAGTTATACCTAGGTCCTCGCTATATACTTTTATAATACCTATAGTTATACTAATAGAATTATCGCTAGCAACCTTATAGCAATAAACTATATCGACCTCCTTTCTATCGCCCTGCTTATTAATATTAGCAATATTACTATTATAGACCTATTAGCCTATAAGGATGCTAAAAATGCAAAGGACCTCGCTAATAAGGCTAAGGGTAATATTAATACTATTATTAATAGCATCTAATAGGAAATCCTTCCTCGCCTCAATATTATAGAGACTAATATAGCTAATATAGATACTATTAATATTAATACTATTAGTAAGTATCTCGCTAAACTTAAGAACGACGGCATATCTAAGCAAGTAGTTACTAATAAGATTTATATAGCTATTAATATAGTTAAGACTAAGGAGATCGCAAGCCTTCGCACTAAGATTATAAACCTCTATATTATAATTAAGGGTCTCTAGCATACTAGTAATAAGCAACCTGCGCTTAGCAATGCTAATAATAATAGCGCTACTAAGCGCTAGTAGATATCTAAGTTTAACGCACTCCTCTGCTAGCATAATGCCTAATTAATAATACTATAGTAATTTCTAGTAATTAAGATGCGAAGAAGGAGAGAAGGGATATTAAGCATATATATCCTAGATCGATAGAGATAGTAATCAGGATAATTACTTTTTAAAAAGGGGGTATATATTATATGCCTTTTAGTAATATAATTAGCTATTATATAGTATTCTATATAACTATAGTTAGGCTTAACGCCTATCCTTTAAGTAGGAGACTTCTAGTAGATAAGCTTAGAAGGCTCGGCTATTATAGAATATATTACGATATACCTATAATTACCTATTATGCTATTTATTATTATTTATGCTTATGTTGCTCTTTTCCTTGTTTTACTCGCAGTCTTAGCGACCCCTACTATAGCCCCAGGCTAGTAGGAAGACTGTGACAGTTAAGCACCTCGTTATTCTAGGGGTTAGCACCCTTATCTTAGCTGCTGCTATTATTAGATAGGTAAGAGGATAGGACCTCGTAGTTATTAGTAACTTCCTTGCCTTTAGAAGCTATTATCGCAGTAGTATTAGTTAGGCTAGCATTTAGGAGGCTATATTTAGCAGGTTAGGATAATATTATTGCTTATTATAGGAGGTCTATTAGGTAATAATTAGTCTATAAGAGAGAAGTAAATAAATAAAAAGTATAGGCATGCCTAAATAAAAGTAGGTAGGTATAGTAAGTAGAAAGGAAGGTATAGAAGGAGAGGAAAAAAAGAATTTTTTATAATAAGGTTTAGTAAAGAAGGCGCCTAAAAGTTAGCACCCTCCGCTCCTTCTTATTTATTTTGATATAAAATAGAGAGATTAAGGGAAGAGTATTTAATTATAAAAAAATAGTAATAATAAAGGGAAAATCTATAATCCTAATATTAATTTAGGGTATATATATTTATCCTATTAAAAGAATAGGAAAACTATTTAGTTATATATAAGGTGCGCGCCTTTTTATAGCTCTTTTAGTATCCTAGTCGAGGGGGAATTTAGCATTATACTTATTAATAAGATTATTTATATTAAGCAATAGGGAGTCTTTTTATTCCTAGGTATTATCTTTTGCTATAAAGCCTTTCTACTAGATAAGGTATTTAATAATAGGTTTATAACTCCTCTATAAGACTCTTTATTTAATAATATAGTTAAGTTCTTACTCCTTACTACTATTAATCTTAATAAGCTTTAGTAGTAGAGTCTTATAGTTAAATAGGTCTTCTCTCTAGGCTAGCTTATATAGCTAGGCTATAAAGAGGATTAGGTAAACCTGCTAGTGCTTAGGAATATCTACCTTATAGGCGAGAGGACTAATAATATACTTAATTCAGAAGGGTCCTATCTATCTAGAGGTCTATTTACTATTATATTATCTTAGTAAATAGAATCCTTTACTAAGTTATATCTAGACTTTATCCCCTTTATTAAAAGTTATATTAATATAGTAGTTATTATATCTCTCCTTATGCGAGGTATTTGCTATATTAATAAGTAGTAGTGCCTCTTTTTAATATATCTCCCTAAGGATAGTAAAGCTCTTAGTTAGGGCGCTCGTTTATATAACTATATTGAGGATACTTCGTAGCTTAAATCCGAGTATAACCTCATTTAGTAATTATCTAATTATAGTAGATAGGGAGTTATTAAGATTATACTATAGGGTAGGTAGTATATTAGTCTATAGGATATTAGGGGATTTAGATATATAGAACTATATCGCGATCTTAGTAGTCTAGTTTATTCTTTCGCTCTACCTATCTATCTAGGGGTAATATATTATTAAGAGGAGGAGCTTGATATTAAGGGTATTAAATATTATATGCTATACTACGGAGATAAACTTAGGATCCTAGTTATTAATAATATAATATAGAATTCCCTAGTCTAAGAGGAAAAATGCGTAGAATAGGATTATTACTTATTCTTTTGCTCTATAGGTTAAATATCTTATAAGAAGGATTATCTTTTTTAAGAATTTATATATTACTATTACTAATATATCTAACTCCGGGAAACCTAGTAGGACGTAGGGACTTCCGTGGGATAGTACCTTAGGTATATTAGTAACGAAGTCTATAGTAACGGTATTATAAGGGATATCTATAATAGGGATAGGTTATAGCTATCCTAGTAGCTTTTAGCAGTCGATTTAGTTCTCTTTGCACTAGTTGCAGTAGGTGATATATTATTATATAAGCAACTTCTTATTATAAAACTAAAAAGTTAATATTTCTACTATTATATAGTCCGCGCTAAAGTAGTATTTTTCGTTATAACTAAGGCGGAGAATTATAGGTACTAACTTACGCGGGATATAGAGTCTCTAGGTGCTATTAGTAGCTATATAAAGGATAAGCCCTTCTAGCAATAGACTCCAAGGAGTTATTTAATAGCGTTTTAGGGCTCTCCTAGCAGCTCTAGCGCTATTTTCCTTAGTAATAGCATTAAATAGTAACTACTACTTACCTAGTTCCTTCTGCTAGGATCGGAGTTATTTGAGAATTTTGCTATACCTTATATTATTAATATAATTATCTATAATCTTAGCGATAAAATCCTCTGAAATACTTATAGTTATCTCCCCTATTGCTCTATAGGCTTAGGACTTCTCAGCTAACTAGTTAACTATACTTATAAATCCTATGTTATTATTAATATTGCTATAGGTTATTTCTATGAGAATATCGCTATCCTTAAACCTATTAGCTCGTCCTGAGGCTATAAGCAATAGTAGACTCGAGAGGGCATTAGGGATAATATTAAGCTTCCCTAGTATATAGGTAATATTGAGGTTAAATTGCAATAAGTAGTTCGTAGCGCTTATAAGCTGCAGGTTAGCCTTATTAAGGTCTATAGTCTATAGCGAGGTATATATAAGAATTCCCTTTATAGCTATATAATCTATAAGAATTTATATAGGGTGCTTATTTAATTATACGAGCTTATAGAGCTTCTTTATAGCTTATACTACTACTACTACCTCCGCCTCTATAGCGAAGTATTGCTTTTCTAAGGGCGATGTGACTTTAGATAGAAAAAGTATTAATTAGATATAGATTTATATAATATCTTTGCTAGGTATATTAGTATTATTCTATAGGATACCTAGCTAGAATACTATAAGCCTAAAGCTGCCTTTATAAGCATTAACTTTAAAAAATATAAGCTTATTTAAGTTATAGTAGTATCTTATAATCTAGTTATAGAGATTCTCCTAGAGGGCGTTCTACGCTTCTTGCTCGCTTAGTATTAGCTTAAATAATACCTTTTAGACCCTCTTTATTCGAACTGCTTTTAATAGACTATTAGGAAGTATATTATTATTACGGAGTTTTATAGTAAGACGGGTCTTTCTATCCTATAGTAGTATTATAATAATATTATACTAGGGTATATCGCATTATAGCTATCTAGCTATTCCGAGGTATTTCTTAATATTATGGAGAGTTTTCAGGAAGTAGAGGTTCTTAAAAGCTACGATCCTATCCTCTATTTATTTAATACTATTAGTATTTATAATATAGCTAAGGAGTCTTACTTTAGGAAACCCTGCAAAGGACTTCTTAGGTTTAATATAAAGGTAGTTATTCTCAAAGAGCTTGAGAATAATATTAATATACTAGAGATAATCCTCGTTATTATTACTAAAAATAATAATATTATTAATATATACTCGAGCAAAGTGCTAGTAGTTATATAGGAGGCGATCTATAAAACGCTAGGCGTAGGCTAGCGAGTTTTTAAATCCTATAAGGATAATATTAGAAACCTCGATACTATAGGGACTTATTACTACTATCTTATTATAATATCTTAAGTAGATTAATAGTTAGTAGAAGAACCTAATAGTATTAAATATCGTTATATATTTCTTCCTTCTAAGGGTATTTATTATATTATCTTAGTCGGGAAGCAGGTATATATCTAGGATAGTGATTTAGTTAAGAGGGTAAAGGTTAATAATAACCCTGCCTTTTTTTATACTATTAACTACTCGCTATATAACGAAGAGCAGATAGATAACTAGGATTAGCCTATTACCCTATACTATCTTGCTATTAGTATGTATTTTGCTATAGATATTCTTAATGACTTCGAGGTCTTTAGTACTAAGGGGGTAAGGCTTTACTATAGCCTTCTAGTTTTGCTATCCTTTAACGAGCTTAATATATATATATTAGTCGTCCGGCATAGGTATAATCCCCTTATTATAGTAGATATCTTAGTTATTAAGGATTTCCTTAAGTCTACTAGCGAAAACTATATCCTAATTATAGACCTTAACTCTATCCTTACTCTATATAACTAGGATATCTTTTAGCTTAGATATTCTATAAGATAGAATATTATCTGCTTAATAAGGTAATCCTAGGCTAGACTTAGTAAGCGGGGTTATAAACTACGCGCTAGCTGCTATATTACTTATAGCCCTATTAAATTCAGATTGCAAGAACTAGCGCGAGTTTGATTCTCCTCTTATAAGGGTGATAATATCTATATAGTTAACGAGGTTAGTAGTCTCCTCTACTTCTATTAGAATAATATAGCCTAGGTGCTATCCTCTTGGGATTATTATTAGCTTATTTATTATATTTTATATAAGGACGAGCTTAGGGTTATCTACTATAACTATTATATTAACTACGCCTATATAACTAGATTGAAACTACTAAGTATTAGAGCCTTGCTAGCTTAACTTAGGGAGGTTAATAAAGCTAGTTATAACGAATATATTACTCTATAGGGGAATAACTATAGTATAGGCGT
>JAOQIF010001707.1:0-11668 GCA_026260285.1 Colletotrichum sansevieriae | reverse complement strand
TTTTTTTCCTTTTTTTTTTTTTTACCCCCCCCCCCCCCCCCCCCAACACCATTTTATATAAATATATTTAGAAATTCTATCTTCTTTTCTTAATTTATAATATAAAGCCCTAAGTAGTTTATAATTTCTATAAGGTTAAACTCTAGAGGTAGCTCTATTATAAAAAGATAATAAGAGTATATAAACCTAGCTTTAGGGTAATATTCCTAAGCTTATTAACAATAGATATTGTTATAAAGAAGCGAGAAATTGAACTCAGTTATAATAATAACTTTATATTTACTAGGATTTAGAAATATAAAATCTCCTTAATATTACTAGATTCCCTACTCCTCCTTACCTTATTATTATACTTAATTCTACACCTATAATACTGATAAATACTTAGATTATTATAAGAGTAACTCCCTTAGGTCTTATAGACAAAGTAATTAGTATAAGGAGTACCTAGTATAGAGATATATTTAGAATAAAGTTTATAAATATAAACGCTAGTTATAAGGTTCCTAATAGTATAAGCCTGCTCATTATAATAGATATAGGGTACTATATTATAACTACCTCAGGATTAAAAAGATAAGCTATATGTAGCTACTATATACTAAAATACCTTTATTTCCTACGAGCTAGCGACGAAGGTAATAGAGGTATAAATAAAATCTTAATAGTAGAAGTCTCTAGACCCCTTAATTACTCTAAATATTTATTTAAAATCCTATTTACTAAGGTAAGCCTTTGATTACTTTAGTAATTTTATTAGAGAATATCTGTAATATGAAAGCTACTTCTAAGTATTTATTACGAGGGATATTAAGTTAAAGCTAAGTAGGCTTATAGCTACCTAGAAATTATATTTATTAGCTAGAAAGTAGGGGAATAATAATAAAGAAGAGAAGGCATACTTAAGGTTAATTATTAGAATACTAGATAAAAAGAGGTATATTATTTTTCTTTATTTTAAGTATAGGGATATTGGAACTAAGGACCCAGAGGGTTACTACTAATAGAAGATAATAAGAGCAAGGTTAATTAGTATTTCCAATCCTTAAGATAAGGAAGTTATAATTAGCTATAATAAGAAGAGATAATTTATAAATATAAGAGAGAAGATGTGAAGAAGCTAGTTGAAAATTAAGTAACTAGGTAAGGGTAGTAGTTATAAGAGGAGAAGTTAATAATAGAGGATAGAAGAGGATATTTACTTAGATTTATAACTGAACTACTTATTTAAATAGCTACTACTAGTAGTTATTTCCTTTATTCTTTCCTTATATATTACTACCCTAATTTACTATTCTATTTATTATAAGTTTCTTATCCTAAGTCTATTTTACTTTATTAGAGCTAAGGAGAGTAAAAGAGGAGAGTTGATTTTCCTTCTATGAGCTACTAATAAATTACTATATTATTAAAGTAATTAGTAGATATAAAAATATACTCCTAACCCCTTAAACCTTTTAGATTCTCTCTCTTCTATAGACATATATCTCTATCCCCCTAAGCTTTTTTATCTATTAATAATATAATATTAACTACTATATTATAACTCCTTTTTTATTTCTATTTCTATTTCTATTTAGCTCTTTAATTTATAAGTTACCTATACTTACTCTTTATTAACTTTCCTTTTAGTATATTATAATAAGAAAGATTTGTTTATAATAATAAAGCCTTAGATACTTGTATCTAGGAGTTAAGGTCCTTAAACTTTCCTATCCTGAATATCAAACTATTAACTAAGCCTATACTTAGTAAACTAACTGTAAGTAGGTTTTAGGTATAGTGATGAAATAATAGAGATATCCTAGGCTTTAGACCTCCTAATAAGCTTAGTTATTAGCCCTAGCTAATTATATATAAAGCGCTCCCTCTATTTAGAAAGAATAATATTATTAGTTAGATAGACCATTCTAGTTTAATAATAAAATATAACCTTATTAAATAATAAAATAAGACTTTAGAAGTAATAAAGAAAATAATTTGCTTTTTATACTTGTAATAAGTTATAGCTAGTTTATATAATACTATTAGTATACTAGAGATTATAACTCTAACATATTCTAAAGATATTATAATAGTAGCTTATTATCTTATAAGGCTTACTCAGCCTAGCTAATTACTCTATTATAATATAATTAGAGGTATACAAAATAACTTTAATAATATAGATCTAAGAGATATCATAAATACTTAGATTAAAGCTAAGATCTCTAATATACTTCATATTTATTTATAAATACTTAAATCTATTAAGGAATTTATTATAAGTTTATTAATCAATTTATAAGATAGCAGAAACTAATTTTAGAATAATTAGCAGTTTAGAAGAGGAGTAAAAGGATAACTATAAGCCCTAATATTTATTACTATAAGTTTTCTATTAGGGAGTAAAGCCTAAGAGGTTTTAATAGAACAATTATATCTTATTAAACTTTAATATATAAACCCTTTATTATAAACCTCTAGCCTATATTTTATTAATTAGCTTAGGTGTTTTACATAAGTTAGAATCCTAATATTATTAGAATAGCTTATAAATATAAAATATTAAGTATACATTACTTATTTAGTAATAGCCTTTATTAATAAAATACTTATAAAAAGATACTAGGTCTAACTAAGAGTAAATAGAGTTTCTTATAATTACTTCTTTAGATGTAGAGAGGAGGAGTTTAAGAAGATAACTCTAGAGGAAATTAAAAGTTAAATAACTAAGTAGACCCCTTAACTTTTACATCTAAAAGCTTCCTCTTTAAAGAAAATAGATATTAACCTACTAATACCTAAGAATATTAATTTGTAAACTAGCTTCATAATTCCTGATAATTTAGAAGAGTTAAAAAGAGAAGAAAGATTATCTAAGGAACCAAATATCTAAAATATAAATAAGAGGGATTAATTCAGGAAGTATAAGAGGGATTATAATTAATAGTAATCTATTAACTTTATAAAATACCTTAATTACTCTAAGTTTATAAACTATTTATATCGCCTTACCTAGCCCCTATTACCCTAAGATATATTATATTTAACCCTATTAATACGTTAGTAATATTTAATACTAAGAGATCTAAAGAGAACCCTATACTAAATAAAGTTAAATTATAATAGTAGTCCGAGGATATATATTAAAATCAAGAGTTTCTAAATTACTTAATAACCTAATATAAATAAGAATTATTTATTAAGACTTTAGCTTGGGTAAAATATCTATTAGACCTCTATAATATAAAGGGAAGTTAATAAAGTAAGAAGAGTTAGATAATTTAGAAGTTATAGCCCTTTTTATATTTATAATTAAGAGCTACCTTTATAATATCTATATGTTATTTAATAAGCTAGCCTAGTAACCTAGGAAAGAGATTAATAAAACTTCTATAGAGCTTAGAAGAGTAGAAAATAAAACTTTAGGATATTACTAAAGCCTAATTCCTACTAGATTATAGTAATTAGGACTAGGTTATAATCCTTATACACTAGACGAATAGTAATTATTTCTACTATAACTCTATATAGGATTATAATAATAATTAACGCTTTATTAAAGTAATATAAAGCCTTAATATATAGTATTATAAAATAAAAGCCCCTTAATAGGTCTAAAAGCTCCTATTAGTTAGTATCTATATAATTAATTTAGTTTAGTAGAGGGATAGATATAAGAGTATAGCTAAAGGCCTAAACCAGGAAAGGCTAGAATATTGAAACGTAGATATCCGTTATTATATTAGACTATTGCTTAACCTTCTAAGTTTCTCGCTTGCAGAGTTTTCTCCAAGGTGTATTTATTCGCCCTTGACTCGCCGACGTTTTGCTAATAGCGTTATAGCTCTGCATCCTGCACCCGCTACTATTCCTTATAATTACCCCCCCTTCTAAAGCCTTGGTCCCTAAGGCGTACTAGTAGGGTAATATAGCTCTGCGTTGCTAACTATAGGGTGATAGTTTAGCGCTTTTATTATATTGCTTGCTATTGCTCCTTCCTGCGCCGGATTTAGGCTGCTATAGCGAATAATATATTTTGTTTTCTAGCGGTTTATATATTTTAAATTTTGAGTATTACTATTATTTTTTTAATTAGTTACTAATAGTTATATAACCGTTTAGCAGTATATAGCTAGTAATTATTTAGCTTTATTACCTAGCGATGCTAATTATAAAAGGGCGTCTACTTTTCGAGGTCTCCGACCTAGCTAGATTTTTCTCCCTTTAGTATCTCTTTTTTAACTTAGTAGCCTTTATTATTTTTCTTCTCGTTATCTATTCTACGAACCCTTATTATAATTATTAATTTTCCCTACTCTTCTTTCCCTAGTTTATTTCTTTTATTATTATTTCGCTAACTATTCTCTATTATATCTTATATCGCGCGCATAGGCGCGATTCTCGCTAAATACCTATATAATCCCGAGATCCTCTCTAGTGACCTCACTAGCAATTCTAATAGTAGCTATCCCTATCTTAGCTATCTTTATAAGATATATTAAGACGTCGTCAACCTTCGCTATATATATAGCGAACATATATAGAAGTATATCTATTGCAACTTTAATAAGAAGAAGTGCGCTACTATAAGTCTCTACTAGTTTGCTACTAGGTTGCTATATGCTAATACTTAGTAGGTTCCCTAGGAGCTTTAGGGTATAGCCTAGACTACCTAGAATATATTCTATTAGATCTAAATTTAGGAATAGGAGGGTATCTTAACCCCTCTTTATTGTTATTATATTCTCGCTTCCCTTACTAACTATTTAGTAGTATAGAAACGTATTACTAAGCTAATCCGCGATCCTACTACTAGTAGTAGTAGCTATAATATAAAGCAGCTCTAACTCTAGGAGCTCGCTTCTATTCGTAAGCACCTCGCCCTTAACATCCTAGTTTATATAGGCTATTGCTCGCTGCTCCCTCGCTAATTATATCCTACTAATAACTAGTTCTAGGTTAGTATCCTTTATAATAATATCGATATTCTTTAGCACCTAAACGCCGCCTAGCTGCTATATATTTATAATAATAATCCCGCTATATACCTCTGTAATGAGATCGATCGTCTAGTTAATAACCTTTTAATAAAACTAGTCCCTAAGCACCCTTATAAGTATAATATTAACTCCTTTCCTAAGTTTAATAAGTCGCTTTAAGATAACCTCCTTAAGTATACCTCTAATAATATTCCCTCCTACTTTATTGCTATTACTAGTACTCGCCCCGTTTCTTACGCCTTATACTTCTATATTCCTACTAAATATAGCTAAGAAGATAGCGATAATTTAGCAAAAAAGGCTAGAAAGGCTAAGAAGACTAAGGCCACTATTACTATCTCTAATAATAGCTCTAGTAACGAGTCGGGTAGCGAGGCGGGTAGTAGCTCTAGTAGAGAGTCGGGTAATAACTAGGGTAGTAAGTCTAGTAGTAAGTCGGCGGGTAGTCGGTCTGCAGGTAATAATAATAGGGATAATAGTAATATTAGTGATACTAGCTTAGCGACTAGTCGCTATGGTGCTATTTGTGGTCGTGGTGGTTAGGGTGCTCGCGCCCGTAGCTATAGTTAGAAGTGAATAACTATTAGATAGTTAGCTCCCTCCTTTTTCTTATAGGATAATACCCTTCTTTTGCTATAATATTAGCAATAGTTCGCTACTTAAATATAATTAATATTCTACTTCTCAATTTAGCTTCTATTTAATAGTCTCGTGATTTATAATTAGCAACTCGTTGCTATAACTTTGCAACTAGTTATCCTACTTCTTATAAGACCTCCTATACTATCTATTAAACTTATGAATAGCCTCCTGCGCGTTCGCTAAGTTCTCTATGGGTTCTTATGTATTATATTCTATAAGCTATCCTGCCTACTTAACTAGATATTGCGTATTATTGCTAATACCTTGCTATATAATAATCTCTTCTACCTCCTATTCCTCTAGCTTATCCTCGAGCTCTAGGTATATAAGCAAACCCTCGCTACCTTCTTAGTAGTTATCCTATAGTTCTAATAAGGTAATAGAGAATATATTATATATCTATTAGTACTATAGTAGCAGATAGACCCTATATACTTGCGTGCTAACTAGTTCCGTAATAGCTACCTATATAAACCTAGGTGCTAATTTTTTGTTCTTAAACCGGAAGTTCTTCGTTAATAGCCTAATAACCTATCCCTAATAGTAGGTCTAGTCCTTATGCCTCGCGTTATAATACTTAGCTTACGCCTTAGTAGCCTTCTGCTACTATTCCTAGGCCCTCTTGCGGAGTCTTGAAATATATTCGATTCGCTCCCTTACGCCCTGCACCACGACCCTATTCACAGGGGCCACGTATTCTACGCAACGCGGGTAATAACTATATAGGGCCTCTATTAGCAAGTAGCTAGTAGTGCTATAGTAACTATTATTATATATAAACTCCGCCTCAGGCAGCTAGACTACTTATTCTTATAGCGAATTGCTAGTATATACTTATAGGTACTTTTCTAACGTCTAGTGCATCCTTTCTAACTGCCTATCAGTCTAGGGATAGTATATAGTAGAGAGGCAGCGCTTAATATCCCTCTCTCTTATGAACTCTTCCTAAAATTAGCTAGTTAGGAGCTTATCTTAGTTGCTAATAATACCCTCTAGAGTACTAAAATAGCATTTAACCTATTTATAGATAATCCGCGCTAACTTAGCAGCTATTAGCTACTTTGTTATTAGGATAAATATAGCGAACTTAGTTATTTAGCATATAATAATAAGAACTATATCGCATTCTCCGCCTATATGCTAAAAGCTCGCTAGCAATCTAGTAATAAAGTCCATACTTATTTCCTAGAACGGGTATATAGGTAAGGGTAGCGGTTATAATTTCCTATAAGGCTTATGCCTCGGAACGCGGTTCCCCTGGTATATATAGCACCTAGTAATGTAATTATATATATCTATAGCTAAGTTTAGCTAATAGAAGTTCCTCGAGATTAGCTTAGTAGTCTTATTCACCCCTATATGCCCCGCCCTGCGGTTATTATAGTATTAGCAAAGGATTTCTAGCCTTAGAGACCCTTCTTATAGTATCTCTAGCTATCCCTTATAGAATAGGGTTCCCTAGCTATCGATTATATAGCCCCTATAATCGCTAGCCGGTCTGCGCACCCTCTCCGATTATATCTAGCAATATAAGTCGTTAGCCTGCAGTCTATAGATAAGATTTTCTATTGCTTTAGAGGGTTGCTAACTATCTGCCGTTTCGCCTATTATAAGCTCCCTTATAACCTAGCATAGGATATACTATTACGCTATAATAACCCTAGCTCTAAACGAGTCCTCTTGGTTAATAACCTCTCGCTAAGTATTCTCTATATCGCTCCTTGCTCTTTAGCATTAGGTTGTTATAGCTGCTATAGTTATAGTAATATTAGCGCGCTATAGAGCGCGATGCTAACTAGAGACCGAGGCGTCTCCGCCCCTAGAGCTATCTATCTAGAAGGGGTACCTTATGCTAGCCCTTATAGTATTAATAAATACTTTTAAGGTCTCTATACTACCTTATAGTATAGTAATACTTATCCGAAGGTCTACTAGTAGTTCGCTAACGAGCCTCAGCTTCTTCGCTAAGGTCGGGAGTATATTATTATACTTCACCTCCCCCTCTATATAGTCTAGCCTCCTGGATAGACTATCTGCTAGGTTTATAACCCCCGACCTATGCTCTAGGTTGAAGTTAAATGCTAAGAGTTTATATACCTACCTAGCAAGCCTTCCCTGAAGGTCCTGCGCGGGCGCGCTAATAACTCCCTTTAGTACCTAGTGATCCGTTAGGACTATGAACTTCTTTAATATACCCTAAAGGTAGTAAGCCTAATAGTTTAAACTCTTAATTATAGCGAGAAGTTCCTATTAGCTTGCTCCTTAATATTGCTTTATATCGCTAAGCTTCTGCGAGTAATAAGTAACTAGTTACTACTAGCTATCGACGTGCTGCAATAGGATGCTAGATACCGCTTTTATAGAGGCATCTATCTTAACCCTTATCTCGCGGGTTAGGTCCTAGTATTAGAGAATTATTACTAAGCAGAAGGCTGCTTAAAGCTACTCGAAAGCCTATTAAGCCTCTTCTAGCTAGTGAAACTCGCCTCCTTTCTTGCTGTTCTCGCTGCCCTTTAGTAGGGATATTATTAAGGCTATAATGCCTAAATATCCTGCGATAAACTTATAGTAGAAGTTATAGAATCTAAGGAAGACCTAGATATCTCGGTATATCTTCAGCAGCTTCTATTTAGTAATAGCTCGGACGCGAGTTTAGTTTATCGATATACCCTCGGGCGTAATAATATATCCTAGGAATTCTACCCGCTATTAGTAAAACCTATACTTACTAAGCTTAGCATAGAGCTCCTACTAGCGAAGCCTATAGAGCACTTAGAGAAGGTCCTTTATATACTGCTCTCTTATCTCTAAGTAGACTATAATATTATCTATATAGGCGATATAATAGGTATCTAGTAGCTTAGCGAGCGCTCAGTAAATATATACCTAGAATATAGCTAGGGCGTTCGTAAGTCTAAATAGCATAATAGTATATTCGAAGTGCTTATAACGCATCCTGAATGCTATTTTCTAGTGATCCTCTGGCTTAATATAAATATAGTAGTATATATCTCGAATATCGATTTTCGAGATCTATTTCGCTCTCCGAAGCCTATCTAATAATTCGCTAATAAGAGGGAGTAGATATCGGTTTTTTATTATTACCTTATTTAGGCCTTAATAATCCATATAAAAGCATAGGGACCTATCTTTCTTAGGTATAAAAAGGATAGGGGCGCCTGCCTCACTAGTTGAGGGTTAAATCCGCCCTATTGCTTAGTTATTAGCGATATATTAGCGAAGTTCTTCCAACTAATGCTCGTTTAATAGGTAGATAGGCTTATATAGGGGTTTCTTTCCTTCGATTAAATCAATAGTATATTCTACACCCTCTAGGACCGGGTATTGCTTTACTAACTATTCGTTGAATATTACCTATTCACTAGATAGTTCTAGTAGCAACTCCATATCGCCCTCTAGGGTATCTTCTTCTTCTAGAGCCCCTATTAGCAGTTTATAGGGAGCGATATTCCCTAATATATATATAATATAGGCCTTCTAGCTATTCTTAATAATCTCTTATATAAATACTAATAGCTTAGCGATACTAAAGTATTTATATTCCCAGGTATTTATCCAGGTATTAATCATGATGCCCTCTCTTCCTATAGAGTATTATAAGAGGAGAAAGTCCCCTGCTCCCTTAGGTTAGGAGGCTTTAGCAAAGAGTTGCTATATCTTCCTCGCTTCTCCTCCTAAGTTAATAAGGAAGAATATTAACTAGTATATATTCTAGCCCGTTATAGATAACCTATTAAACCCTTCTAACGTAGGGGCGATAGCTGCTATAGGTCGTAGTTATAGGGACTTAGCTAGTTAGCTACTAATAATATTAACCTAGGAATAGGAATCTATATCTACTACTACTTCTTATTTAGCGATATTCTAGAGAACGATCGCCCGTCTTTTTATAGTAGCTCCCTTTAGGAGGGTATCTAGTTCTAATTCAGGCGCAGGGGTTATTAATATAATCCCCTAGCTTACTCGTTTTCTAATAAGTCGAGTTCCTTAACTCTTAAGGATTAGATTATATTAATCCTCGCTTTCTTAGCGAGTGCTTAGTATCCTACTGCCGTTTTATTCACGCTTTATTTCGTATATTTATCTAGGTAGTCTGCCCTCTTATACCCCTTTCGCTTATAGCTAAAGTATACTATATAATTAGATATTATAGGTTATATGCTAGGGCTAGATATAGACCCGTTCTAGTTAGATCCCTATATCCCGCTGCTAACCTATTAGAGAGGTATTAGGCTTTATAAACCCCGCGTTGTCTTCTAGCTAGAACCCTGCTAGCCCGTCTTTTAACCTAACCTCGCTATTAGGGGCCCCCTTGGGTTATGCTCTTCCCCTATATACTATTTCTTGCTTTCGCTTCGCAGAGGTTTGCTACCCTATTAGCAATATATCTCCTATAAGCGTTTAGCTTCTATAGCTATATCTCTTAGCCTCTATATCTCAACTTTCTAACGTTCGAGTTCCCTATATAGGAATAGGGCTAATCGGAAGTATAGCATATAGGCCTCAGCCTTGCTATCTTCTATATTAACTATACCTAAGTCCTAATATATTACTAACTATTTAGTAAAGAACTATATTAGCAACTACATCTCCTTTTGCCTTATTATATCGAGCTTCTCGCGGTACCTTCGCTCTTAAAGCTCAGGGTTAATATAGCATTAGCGAGCAAATGCTATAAAGTTAGCTTATGCTAGGTCTCTTTCTAGGCTAGCCCTATAGTAACGCTACTAGGTCTATAGGGATAGGCTTATCTTCGTGAGTACCTATTAGACCTGCTGCTCTAGCATACTGCTAGCGCGCAGTTAGTTTCTATCCTCGATCGCTTAGATCTAGTTACTAACCTAGTCTATAGTAAAGTCCTCGGTTATAATATAGTAGTTATATATAGGGGGCTTTTTATATTCTCTCTATAAGTATCTAGGTGCTAAGCGATTAGCAAGTTCTTATAGTAGGGCGGCGGTTTATTCCTTATGCTACTATTACTATAGATATATCTACTCTATAAGGCTCTCCTATTATTTCTATAGTAACCCTATAGCCTAGGTAAGGATACTAGAGATACTAGCTTCTCAGGGCGTCCCGGGCGGGGTGCCCTATTAGCTACTACTCGCTATCCGTTCGCCCCTTGAGAGGTAGTCTGCCTGGTCTAGCGTTATCCAGGACCTAGCCTAACCCCTCGGGGTTATCCCTCCTGCTATATTATCTCCCGGGTTATCTATTCCCCTAGTATAATATCTATGCTATATTCCCTATATCTCAGGGCTTAGCGAATAACTAGTATCTTATTAGCTAAGACCCTATTACTTATATTCTATATGCCTAGCTCGGAGCTTATTATAATCGAACTCTATTACTAAATTATTAGCATATTATTACTAGTTCGCTTTAGATATTCTAACTAGTACTAGTTTCTCAAATCGAGGTAGAAGTAATAGAATTATAAAGAGTATAGCTAAAGGCCTAAACTAGGAAAGGCTAGAATATTAAAACGTAGATATCTATTATTATATTAGATTATTACTTAACCTTCTAAGTTTTTTGCTTGCAGAGTATAGAGTTTTTCTCTAAGGTGTGTTCCTTCGCCCCTGACTCGCTGACGTTTTGCCGATAGCGTGGCTCTGCATCCTGCACCCGCCACTGTTCCTTACATATTATAATCTCCTTAACTAAAACCTTATCCTTAGCTTAGTAAGCTGCCTATAAATATATATTAGAATAATAAAAGGGTAATACTAACTATAAGGTAAAACTTACTTTAAGTAAAACCTATAGATATACCTAGGTATATAAAGCTATACTCTCTTCTATACCTATAGCAAGGAGTTAGCTCTTATAGTTCTTAATACTAGGCTTAAGGCTAGTAGGGTTTACTAACTAGTTATAGAGGTATTGAAGAGGTTCTTACCCCTGCTCTATAGCTATAAAGATATAGAAAATCTCATGCTATTAATACTAACTAGTAGTAATTATATAGGTATAATACTTAACCTAGTTCTAATAGAAACGAGTAATACTAATAA
>JAOQIF010001706.1:0-11998 GCA_026260285.1 Colletotrichum sansevieriae | reverse complement strand
AAAATCCTTAATAATATTAAGCCTTCTGAGAATATATCTTCTAACCTCTATATTAGATATATCTAGGATACCCTTAAGTAAGTATATAATATATATATTAATAATAACGCTTATAGCGAGCTTCTCCCTAGCTACGCCTAGGTCCTCGCTATATATTTTTATAATGCTTATAGTTATACTAATAGAATTATTACTAGTAACCTTATTATAATAAACTATATTAACCTCCTTTCCATCGCCCCGCTTATTAATATTAGTAATATTACTACTATGGACCTATTAGCCTATAAGGATGCTAAAAACGCTAAGGACCTCGCTAATAAGGCTAAGGGTAATATTAATACTATTATTAATAGTATCTAATAGGAAATCCTTCCTCGCCTCGATACTATAGAGACTAATATAGCTAATATAGATATTATTAATATTAATACTATTAGTAAGCATCTCGCTAAACTTAAGAATAATAGCATATCCAAGCAGGCAGTTGCTAATAAGATTCGCATAGCTATTAATATAGTTAAGACTAAGGAGATCGCAAGCCTTTATGCTAAGATTGCAAACCTCTATACCACGATCGAGGGTCTCTAGCATACTAGCGATAAGCAACTCGCGCTAAGCAACGCTAGTAATAATAGCACTACTAAGCGCTAGTAGATATCTAAGTTTAATATACTCCTCTATTAGTATAATAACTAATTAATAATGCTATAGTAATTTCTAGCGATTAGAACATAAAGAGGAAAAAAGGGAGTATTAAGCGTATATATCCTAGATCGATAGTAATAGCAATCAGGATAATTGCTTTTTAAAAAGGGGGTATATATTACACGCCTTTTAGTGATATAGTTAGCTATTATATAGTATTCTACGTGACTATAGTTAGGCTTAACGCCCATCCTTTAAGTAGGAGCTATTCTAGCAGATAAGCTTAGAAGGCTCGGCTATTATAGAATATATTACTATATACCTATAATTGCCCATTATACTATTTATTATTGTTCACGCTTGCATTGCTCTTTTCCTTGCTTTACTCGTAGTCTTAGCGACCCCTACTGTAGCCCTAGGCTAGTAGGAAGACTGTGATAAATATAGCCTAGCTGCTATCTTCTTAGGATTATTATTAGCTTATCTATTATATTTTATATGAGGATAAGCTTAGGGTTATCTGCTATAACCGTTATATTAACTACGCTAATATAACTAGATTAAAACTGCTAAGTATTAGAGCCTTGCTAGCTTAACTTAGGGAGGTTAATAAAGCTAGTTATAACGAATATATTACTCTACAGGGGAATAACTATAGTATAGGCGTTATTAACTTATCTAGTTACTAGGTGCTATCTCCTGAACTAGACTAGATACTATATTCTATATACTAAGCGGAACTTAATTATACCCTTATTAAAGTCTATAACTAGCCTATAATCTTTATAGAACGGTGTTCCTAATAGAAGATTTGCTCCGAGGGTATTTATAACTCTAGCTATAATAATAACGTAGCTATTAATCTCTATATTACTAATAATACCTAGGATATAGAAGTCGAATATAACCTGCTCTATTACCTAAAAGGTTAAATCTATTATATTTATCCTCTATAGTTCTATCGTTTAAAACGTGGGATTCCGCGCAAAGCATAATACCTAATTCCTATCGACTAGAGTTATTAAGGCGCCTATATTAATATAGACTTCCTCTAGGCTAGCTATATTATCGCTTTTTATATTAAGGCAGAGATATATCTATTTAGCTAGTATTATTCGTTTCACTAGTTTTACCTAGGCGTTAATAATTTAGTTTTTCTTAAGTAATATCTACACATTATTTGCTAGGGGAATTATAACAAGACTTGCGAAGTTTATTATATTATTAATATAATATATAGTAGAGTCTATAACTAAAGTAGTTAGGGAGATCGCTAGTATGCTTCTCGCTATAACTATAACGTCCGTTGTCTAGCCTGCTATTTCCTCTTTGCGCAGTTGCTCTAATAGGGCAGCTAAATCATAGGGGACTTCCTATATATCTATTAGGATATAGCTGCTATTAATAAGGTTATTAATATTATAGTCGTCGTCGTGATCCTCCTATATATAATAGGCGTCTAAGTCTATCTAGCTTAGTTTATTATATTTTATATAATATTAAAAACCCGGGTTTCTCTATAGCTAGTTCTATAGGTAGCGATCTTTCTAGTTTTAATAGTTATTAGAGCGCTAGAAACGTTGCTAAGGTTAATAATATTATTAGAGTTATAGATTATTATAATTATCCCGTTAGAAGTCTCGGTTAGTCCGTTATCCTTTATTATTAATCTATATTATATTATTAGACTCTTCTAATATATAGTTAATACTAATTAGTACCTAGAGTCTGTACTAAACTACCTTACGTTTTTTCTTAGTTATATTAAGGTAATCCTCGAGAGTATTACTAGCTATTAGTTCGTCTAGGAATTGCTAAAGCTCTAGGTTGATTATATTATAGAAGATTATTAATAGCTAGCTAACTATAGATATTAGTCTTATCTATGCTCTATTATATTTGAAATAGTTTTAGGTAAAGTTATAAATATCTCTATCTCCCTTAAGGTTTTTTATAATAAACCTATATATAGCGATCTATTAGATAAACTCCTATTAGGTTAATATAAAACGTCTTCTAATAGTATTATATAGGGCGTAATATCCTATATAGAGGTAGTTCTATTATTTAATTAGCCCGAGTTAGTATTCCTACTAGCTAAGTGCTTTCCCTTATAATAAAGAGCTCTAATTCTATATAATCTCTAAAGCTATAGCTAGGCTAATAGTTTTAGTATCTAGGCTAGAGATCTATAGATCTATCTCCTTATAATATAGAATATCCTAGTTATAAAAGACGGGCTCTATATTATACTTCTTATTAATATCTAGCTAAAAAATACTATACTATTAGATAAATCTACCTTCCTATTAAGTTCCTATAGGCTATAGCGCCCTAGTATTAGCCTCGAGCTAGCTAAATACCTAAAGAAGTAAAGCCTCGAGACCTTAGGATAATAGCTCTAAGTAGGGCCCCTAGGATAATAGTAAAAATATTAGTAATAGTACTAAATTCTACTATAGCAGCTAGGTCCTCCTTACTAATATATCCTACTTTAGTAAACCTATAGTAATATTATAAAGAATTTATAATATTCTATAGATTTTTCGCTCTAATAGTCCTATAATAATATCTTCTAGCGCTATAACTTGTAGTTTAGGGTTTTTTCTACTCTTATTATAAATATTATCTATTATAGCTCTCGTTTTAATAGGAGGTCCTAGGGGTTTAATATCTAACTAGCTAGACTAGATAGGAGTTATAACTCTTTCATCTCTTAGGGGTAGAAGGGTAATTCTCTCGCTAGCTCTATAAAGGCTTTCTTCTCTAGATAGGGGTATAAAAAGTGCTACTATTGCTAGAATATCCCTTATAGCTATAATTATATTAATAATACTAATTAATATAGTTATATAATTATTAGGCTTAAGTATCTAGTAATAGTATAAATTAGCTTTCGCCTTCTAGCTTATATTAATAATATCTATATAAGGTATATAGTTATTATCCTATTCGAGAGAGGCGAGGTTCGCTATCTAGTTATAAAATCGTTTGCTAAGGCTAAGGGTAAAGTTATAATCCTTATAAGCTTATTAGAAACTATAGAGCTTATAAGCCTTATTATAATATCTAATTCTAGCTATATCTCCTATATTATAATATTCCTCTATAAGAGAGGGATTACTATACTAATTTAATATTAAACTCGAATAGTTAGCTATATAAGTTAATAATTAAGACCTCTATCTCTTTAACTTCTTTAACTTCCTTCTTTTTAATATATAAATACTTTTAGGAGGGGGTTTTGAGGTTAAGTCTAAGTCTTCTACCTCGTTATAAGTTTTTATAATATAAAGGAGGTCTTAGATAAGGAAAAAAAAGGATAGGTTATACTACTAGATATTATAGTCTTCTTACTAGCCTAGGGCTATAGTAGGGGTTACTAAGACTACGAGTAAAATAAGGAAAAGAGTAATATAAGCATAAATAATAATAAATAGTATAATAGGTAATTATAAGTATATCGTAATATATTCTATAATAGCTAAGCCTTCTAAGCTTATCTGCTAGAAGTCTCCTACTTAAAGGATAGGCGTTGAGCCTAACCGTGGTCACGTGGAATACCACGTGATGGCCGACTACATCACCAAAAGGCGTGTGATAGCAGCTAAGAAGAACTTCTTCACTATAGATGCTAAGACCTAATATAAGGAGGTTATTAATAATAATACTAATAATATTTAGAATAATAATACCTAGGCTACTGAGCTAGTCCGTATTATTACTAGTATTACTACTAATATCGAGGAGCATACCCTAGCTAAAACTACAGCTACTACCCCTTATAAGACTCCTAAGAAGGGCTGCCCTAGCCCTATAGCCTAGCGCTAGTAGATCGATAAAGCAAAGGCTTATATTAATAACGCCTTTCTATACTACCCTAACGCAGTCCTTATTAAGGAGATCGAGAAAATCCTCGATAGTATTAAGCCTTCTGAGAATATATCTTCTAACCTCTATATTAGATATATCTAGGATACCCTTAAGTAAGTATATAATATATATATTAATAATAATACTTATAGCAAGCTTCTCCCTAGTTATACCTAGATCCTCGCTATATACTTTTATAATACTTATAGTTATACTAATAGAATTATTACTAGTAACCTTATTATAATAAACCGTGTTAACCTCCTTTCTATTGCCCTGCTTATTAATATTAGTAATATTCCTACTATAGACCTATTAGCCCGTAAGGATACTAAAACTGCAAAGGACCTCGCTAATAAGGCCGAGGGTAATATTAATACTATTATTAATAGTATCTAATAGGAAATCCTTCCTCGCCTTAATACTATAGAGACTAATATAGCTAATATAGATACTATTAATATTAATACTATTAGCAAGCATCTCGCTAAACTTAAGAATAATAGCATATCTAAGTAAGTAGTTATTAATAAGATTCGCATAGCTATTAATATAATTAAGACTAAGGAGATTGCAAGCCTTCGCGCTAAGATTATAAACTTCTATACTATAATCGAGGGTCTCTAGCATATTAGCAATAAGCGACCTACGCCTAGCGATACTAGTAATAATAGTACTACTAAGCGCTAGCAGATATCTAAGTTCGATATACTCCTCTATAAGCGTAACGCCTAATTAATAATATTATAATAATTTCTAGTAATTAGAATATAAAGAAAGAGAGAAGGGAATATTAAGTATATATATCCTAGATTAATAGAGATAGTAATTAGGATAATTACTTTTTAAAAAGGGGGTATATATTATACACCTTCTAGTAATATAGTTAGCTATTGCATAGTATTCTATATAACTATAGTTAGGCTTAACGCCCATCCTTTAAGTAGGAGACTTCTAGCAGATAGCTTAGAAGGCTCAGCTATTATAGAATATATTATAATATACCTATAATTGCCTATTATACTATTTATTATTATTCACGCTTATATTGCTCTTTTCCTTGTTTTACTCGCAGTCTTAGCGACCCCTACTATAGCCCCAGGCTAGTAGGAAGACTGTGACAACTAGACCTACTATTAGGAATAGGTTCTTAAGCTATTAATAAAGAACTTCTAGTTTAAGAATAAGAAACTAGCACCTAGGTTTATATAAGTAGCTATTATAGAACTAGTTAGCATGCAAGTATATAGGGTCTATCTACTACTATAATACTAATAGATATATAATATATTCTCTATTACCTTACTAGAACTATAAGATAATTACTAAGTAGGTAATAAAGGTTTACTTATATACCTAGAGCTTAAGGATAAGCTAGAGGAATAGGAGGTAAAAGAGATTATTATATAGCAAGGTATTAGTAATAATATATAATATCTAGTTAAGTAGGTAGAATAGCCTATAGAATATAATATATAAGAGCCTATAGAGAACTTAGCAAACGCGCAAAAGGCTATTTATAAGTTTAATAGATAGCATAGGAGGTTTTATAAGAAGTAGGATAACTAGTTATAAAGTTATAGCAATAAGTTACTAATTATAAATCATAAGATTATAAAATAGAAGCTAAATTAAGAAGTAGAATATTAATTATATTAAGTAGTAAATTATTACTAATACTATAGCAAAACGAGGGGTATTATCCTATAAGAAAAAGGGAAGGAGCTAACTATCTAATTAGTTATTTACTTTTAACTATAACTATAAGCATAAGCACCCCGACTATTATAACCACAAGCAATACTATAGTAACTAGTCGCTAGGCTAGTATTACTAGCATTCCTATTATTATTACCTATAGACTAACTACCTGCTAACTTACTACTAGACTTACTACTAGAGTTACTACCCAACTTATTACTAGAGCTACTACCTACCTCGCTACCTAACTTATCCCTAGAGCTGCTATTAGATATAGTAATAATAACCCTAGCATTTTTAGCCTTCCTAGCCTTCTTTGCTAAATTATCGCTATCCTCTTAGCTATATTTAGTAGGAGTATAAAGGTAGGAAATATATAAGATAGGGTAAGCGCTAGTAATAGTAATAAAGCAGGAGGGAATATTATTAGAGGTATACTTAAGGAGGTCGTCTTAAAGTAACTAGCTAAATTCAGGAAAAGAGTTAATATTATACTTATAAGAGCGCTTAGGGACTAGCTTTATTAAAGGGTTATTAACTAGATAATCAATCTTATTATAGAGGTATATAGCGGGATTATTATTATAAATATATAGCAGCTAGGTAGTATTTAGGTGCTAAAGCATATTAACGCTATTATAAAGGGTACTAACCTAGAACTAGTTATTAGTAGGATATAGCTAGCGAGGGAGCAGCGAATAATAGCCTATATAAACTAGGATATTGAGAGCTAGGTGCTTATAGATAAAGGCAAGCTCCTGGAGTTAAAGCTGCTCTATATTATAGCTATTACTACTAGTAGTAAGATTATAGATAAGCTTAGTAATACGTTTCTATACTACTAAATAGTTAGCAAGGGAAGTGAGAATATAATAATAATAAAGGGGGGTTAAGATACCCTTATATTCCTAAATTTAGATCTAGTAGAATATATTCTAGGTTATCTAAGCTATGCCCTAAAGCTCCTAGGGAACCTACTAGGCGTTAGTATATAGCAAGCTAGTAGCAAACTAGTAGAGACTTATAGTAATATATTTCTTTTTATTAAAGTTATAATAGATATACTTCTATATATATTCGCTATATATATAGCAAAGGTTAATAATATCTTAATATATCTTATAGAGATAACTAAGGTAGGGATAGCTACTATTAGTATTACTAGTAAGGTCGCTAGAAAGGATCTTAGGATTATATAAATACTTAGCAAGTATTATGCCTATATGCGCAATATAAGATATTATAGAGGATAATTAGCAAGATAATAGAGAAAGAGATAAAATAGAAAAGAAAGAGGAAAGAAAATTAATAATTGCAGCAAAAGCTCGCTAAATAGATAATAAAGAAAATAATAGAGGTTACTAAGTTAAGAAAGAATACTAAAGAGGGAAAATTTTAGCTAGGTCAGAGACCTCAAAAAGAAGACGCCCTTTTATAATTAGCATTACTAGGCAATAAGGCTAAATAATTACTAACTATATACTGCTAAATGGTTATATAACTATTAGTAACTAATTAAAAAATAATCGTAATACTTAAAATTCAAAAATATATAAAGCGCTAGAAAACAAAATACGTTATTTACTATAGCAGCTTAAATCTAGTATAAGAAGGAGTAATAGTAAATAATATAATAAAGATGCTAAACTGTCGCCTTATAGTTAGTAATACAGAGCTATATTACCCTACTAGTACGCCTTAGGGACTAAGGCTTTAAAAGGGGGGGTAATTATAAGGAATAATAGCAGGTATAGGATATAGAGCTATGCTATTAGTAAAACGTTAGCGAGTTAGGGGTAGATAAATATACTTTAGAGAAAACTCTATAAGTAGAAAACTTAGAAGGTTAAGCAATAGTCTAATATAATAATAGATACCTACGTTTCAATATTCTAGCCTTTCCTGGTTTAGACCTTTAGCCATACTCTTTACACTAGGTAAAAGACCCAAAGGCCCGGACCTGAGAGATAAAAAGGACTAATTAGAGACGCTACAGAGGATTCAAATCCCCGCGTAGCCAGGAGTTTTATGGATTATTAGACTTAGAGACCAAGCCCTCTAGAGGGGGGGTAATTATAAGGGATTAGGATTATAGCGCAGAAGATTAGGATTATAGCGCCGAGCTAGCGCCGAACTAGCGCTAGGCCTCCGCCGAGGTTTAACTATATTAGTTAGCTAAGCCGAGCTGAGCCCTAAAAAGGGCTCCGTACGCATAAGTAGCTAGAAGGGCCAACTTATCTTCTATAATATAACTAACCCCTATGTTACTACTGCTCTTTCCTTCCCTGGCCCGGCCTTTTATAGGCTATAACCTCACAGTTATTTAGCATATAATAATAAGAACTGCGTTATATTCTCTGCCTATATACTAAGAGCTTGCTAGCAATCTAGTAATAAAGTCCATACTTATTTCCTAGAATAGGTATATAGGTAAGGGTAGTAGTTATAACTTTCTATAAGGCTTATGCCTCGGAACGCAGTTCCCCTAGTATATATAGCACCCTATAATATAATTATATATATCTATAGCTAAGTTTAGCTAGTAGAAGTTCCTTAAGATCAACTTAGTAGTCTTATTCACTCCTATATAACCCGCCCTATAGTTATTATGGTATTAGCAAAGGATCTCTAGCCTTAGAGACCCTTCTTATAGTATCTCTAACTATCCCTTATAGAATAGAGTTTTATAACTATTAATTATATAGCCCCTATAATTACGCCCTCTCTAATTATATCTAGTAGTATAAGTTATTAGCCTATAGTCTATAGATAAGATTCTCTATTGCTTTAGAGGGTTACTAACTATCTGCTATTTCGCTTATTATAAGCTCCCTTATAACCTAGCATAGGATATACTATGTAAGGGACTGGATACCCAGACCGGAGAAGCCGGAGACGCTTCAGCTAGTACAGGCCGAAGGGATAGAGAGGCCTATAGGTCTAGGGTATAGAACCCTTATAGCGAAGACCTAGTAAATACTTACTAAAAGCTAGAAATAAAAGATCTTAGAAGAAGCAAGCAAAAATAATATAATAATACTAATCCTACCTTTTAGGTGCTTCTACTATTAGTTTAACCTAACTATAGCCCTTAGCCCCTTAATACCTTTATAATCCTTTTACTTCTACCCTACTTTAAGAAGGTTAGTAATAATAATAGTATTATGCACCCGAGTAACGCTTACTAATCAGGCTAAAGAACCTACGCCTAATATTTGCTAAGAGTAGAGCGAAATAGCCTATATAAACCTATATAAGGAAGCTAACTCTAGCGAGTAATTAGAAGATAATATAAGCTAATAAGGGGAGGTAAGAAGCTATGCTTTAAGCGAGGCTAGAAGCCCCGAAGAGAACAGGCTACCTACGCTAAACGCTCGCTATATAGATAACGAGTATATATAGGAGAATAGGGAATATAAGACCCCTTCCTATAAACTAGATAGGCTAACGAGCTAGATATCTATAGCTATAGCTAATAGGCTAGCCTAAGCTAGAGGGCTAGATAAAGCAACTAGCTAAGTGCTAATATAATAGATTATAATTATAATAGCTAACTAATAGGAGCTAATTGCTACTATATTAAGTAACTAAGCTCCTGCTAAGCGATCGCCTAAGGTTTATAAAAAACCCCTGAATTATAATATAGCACGCCTTACTAGTAAATCTACTAGTATAATAAGGGAAGATTAGCTTATTATAGTTAAAGAGGCTTATAAGTACTGCTCTAGCTACTCTAATAGCTAGTATATCTAGTAGGTTTTAAGTATAATAGAGCATACCCTATAAATAGAATAGTAGAATTATTAGCAAATACTTATAGATAAGTTAGGGAATTAGATAGACCCTAAATAGGAAGACTTTAGAATTTTTATAAGAGGGTAGTATATTATACCCGAGCTCTAAGAGTAGAACTACTATAATACTTTAAGATAATACTATTAGAAGGATAATAAGAAACTAATTATATATTAGGCTTAATAGGAGTCTATTAACTAAGTACTCAGCAAGCTAAGCATAGGTAATATAAAGGCGCACGCCTTCTTTTAGGGCCTTATTAGGACCCTAAAGAACGAACTCTTTAAGTAAGATATTAACTATACTAATACGCATATTATTACCCTATATATATAGAGATTATAGGAGATTATAGAAGGGAGATATAGGGGAACGTCCGCTAGCCGTTCTAAGTTATATAAGTAACTATACTTAGGCTCTCTAGACTGCCCTTATAAGAGTAGCTTGCAACCCCCTAGGTTAATAGACTTAAGGGATTATCGCCTAGAGACCCTATCCTAGAGCAACCGCTTAGCAGATACTCGCACTATGCCTAGCGCTAGTAGTATACCTACTAACTCCTAGGGACCCTAATATTATAACTATAAGAAGTATAGCTATATCTCCTCTAATTATACCGAACCCCGTGCGTAGCTAATAGGTAGCAATTAGAACCTAAACCTAAGATAGGGTAGGATAAGCGTAATTATAATACCTAGTATAACTAATACTAAAGACTTAGGAAATAAGTAGGCATAGATATAACCCCGAGGGGTATTACGCTAGAAATCACCTCGGTTCTAGTAGGATAGACTATTAAGAGATAGGTATTAGCACTCCGAGTATCTAGCGAAATCGAACTAGAGGTTAATATAGATACCTATATAATAATAGATATTATATAAGAAGATCTTATTGAGAAGCTCTAACTAAAGGAGGCTACTAGTATTATAGCCCCTAAATTAGTAGATTTCTAGGGAAGGCCTATACTTATAAGCAAGGTTTACTAGCTTATATTCTTCCTTATAAATAATTAGGGTTACCTATAGAAGATTTACTAGGCTTTTATTATAAGCCCTCGCCCTAAAGGAGCAGGAGATATCCTTCTATCTAATAACTTAATAAAATAGGAAGGTATCTATATAGATACCTATATATATACCTAGTTATATAAACCCCTCTCGCTCGCTAAGCTAGAAGTAATTATCTAAGAGATTATAGAGAATAGCTAATAAACTTATATTATATACCTAATAAATACTATAAGCCCTAATAAGAAGGATATAAAGTCCTTAGGCAAAGACTCGCTAGATAATAAGCAAGAGAAGAAGATTCCTAGGGAACTTTAAGACTTTATTAATATTTTTAATAAAAAGAATATAAAGAAAGTTCTAAAGCTAAAGGGAGTAGTATACTATATTAAACTAAAACCTAGCAAGAAACCCCTATATAAACCTATATACCCTATATTAGTAGAGTAGTTATAAATACTTGCTAAGTATATCCGGGATATAGAAGCAGCAAGCTATATATACTGCTTAACTAGCTCTATAGGAGCATTAGTACTATTTATACCTAAGAAGGATAGAAGCTTATAACTATATATAGACTATAAGGGATTAAATAAAATCATAATAAAGAACCATTATCCTCTGCTACTAATTAGTAAGCTTCTAGATAGACTCGCTAGAGCAAAGTTTATTTTAAAGATTAACTTAAGCAAGGTATACTACTAAATTATAATTAATAAAGCAGATAGGTAGAAAATAGTATTTAAAATATTATATAGGTACTTCGAGTATATTATAATACTATTTAGGCTTATAAATACCCTAGTAACTTTTTAGGCGTATATTTACTAAATACTTACTAACCTTTTAAATACCTACTATATTATATACCTAGATAATATTCTAATCTACTTAGATATAAGGGAATAGTATACTAAGGACCTCTATACTATCCTATGCTACCTAAGGGCTACTAAGCTATTTATAAAACT
>JAOQIF010001705.1:0-12002 GCA_026260285.1 Colletotrichum sansevieriae | reverse complement strand
TATAGTAGTTCTTTAGGATTTTATAGCAGAGGGATCCCTCTTCTAGGATAATAAGCCTTCTTCTAAACTAAAGGATATTATTCTTATTAACTTAGTATCCTTAGTATTCCCTAGTATCTTACCAAACCTTAGCTATAAGGTCTCTATATAAGTAGTCTTTAGCTTATAATCCTCTAACTATCTATTTAGGATCTGCGCCTAGTTATAGTATATAAGCTATATTATCCTAAATAAGCTCTCTTATTATAGGCTATAGGATATACTATTCTAGTATAGTAACCCTAGCTCCCCTAAACCCTCTAGTATATTGCTATTCTCTTATGGAGTAGTTAGTATAGCACCTATATATGCTTTTGAGCAGGTAATAGCGCTAATATATATACTTATATATAGTAGCTTATTATTACCCTTCATAGGGTAATACTAACTTAAGGGTAAGGATCTCTTAACCTTAGAGCTAACCCTCTAGCAAGGCTCTTATATATTTCACTAGATAGCTTAGATATAAGTTTTAGTAATAGCTATAATTCCTTTAAGCTGAGTAATATATTAGCAATCTACTACTAAAAGCTAGCTAATAAGCCTAAGCTTCTTTCCAAGGGTAGGAAGTATATTATCTACCTTAGCATCTTCTATTATATAGTTAGGGCGTTATAATAGTCTATCTACTAGATTAGTAACCCCCAACTTATCCTAGATTTTAAAGTTAAATACTAATAAGTAGTAAGCCTATTATATAAGCCTTTTATAAATATCCTATATAGGTATAATAAGTACTCCCTTTAGCGCTATATAATCTATAAGCACTACGAACTTCTTAGGGAGTCCTTATAAATATTAAGCCTAGTAATCTAGGCTTTTTATAATAATAAGGAGTTCTTACTACCCTATCGCCTAGCACCTTTCTATATCTAAGGGCTTCCTTAACTAGAAGGCTACTAGGTGCTAGATTATACTATATTTCTATAAGAGTATACTAGATGCTACTTAAGTAGATATATTAGACTTAACCCTAGTTTTAAGCGCTAGGCTATAGTATCTTAGTATTAGGGCTTTAGCAAATACGCTCTAAAGCATCTTAAATATAGTCTATATCTCCCCTATCTAGATAAAGGCTCCTAACTTTATGCAATTTTAGCTTCCCTTGAGCGTGCTATTTATAGGGGCTGCGATATAGGAATATCTTATAATAAACTTATAGCAAAGGTTATAAAAGCTAAGGAATACTTAGATATCTCTAAAGGACTTTAGTACTAGCTATTTAGACTCTATATAGGTCTATTATAATACTATCTTAGGTAATATAGAACCCTAGAAAATCTACTTCTATCTAATAGAAGTTATACTTCTTTAGTTTTATAAATAGCTTAGTAGCCCTTAGGTAGCATAGGATAGCATAGAGGTCCTTAGTATACTATTCCCTTATATCTAAGTAGATTAGAAGATTATTTAGATATATAATATAGCAGGTATCTAAAAGGTTAGCAAGTATTTAGTGAATATATGCCTAAAGAGTTAATAGGGTATTCATAAGCCTAAATAGCTTTATAATATACTCAAAATACTTATATTGCGTTCTAAACGCTATTTTCTATGTATCTACTTTATTAATTATAATTTAGTAGTATACCTTGCTTAAGTTAGTCTTAGAAATAAACTTTACTCTAGCAAGTCTATCTAGAAGCTTGCTAATTAGTAGTAGAGGGTAGTAGTTTTTTATTATAATTTTATTTAATCCTCTATAGTTTATATATAGTTATAAGCTTCTATCCTTCTTAGGCATGAATAGCACTAGTGCCCCTATAGAGCTAGTTAAGCAGTATATATAGCCTGCTACCTCTATATCCTAAATATACTTCATAAGTATTTATAATTAATCCGCTAATATAGAGTATATAGGTTTATATAAGGGTCCCATGCTAGGTTTTAGTTTAATATATTATACTTCTCCCTTTAGCTTTAGAACTTTCTTTATATTTTCCTTATTAAAAATATTAATAAAGCCTTAAAGTTCTCTAGGAATCTTCTTCTCCTATATATTATCTAGTAAGTATTTAATTAAGGTCTCTATATCCTTCTTATTAGGGGCTAAAGCGCCTATTAAGTATATAATATAAGCCTATTAGCTATTCTCTATAATTCCTTAGGTAATTACCTCTAGCTTAGTAAGTAAGAGGTATTTATATAACTAAGTATATATATAGGTATCTATATAGATACCTTCCTATCCTATTAAGTTATTAAATAGAAGGATATATCCTGCTCCTTTAGGGTAAAGGCTTATAATAAAAGCCTAGCAAATCTTCTATAGGTAATCCTAACTATTAATAAGGAAGAATATAGGCATAGACCTTACCTATAGGCATAAGCCGTCCTTAGAAATCTACTAATTCAGGGGCTATAATACTAATAGCCTCCTTTAGTTAGAGCCTCTTAATAAGATCTTCTTATATAATATCTAATATTAGATAGGTATCTATATTAACCTCTAGTTTGACTTTGCTAGATACATAGAGTGCTAATACCTATCCTATAATAGTCTATCCTACTAGAACTAAGGTGATTTCTAGTATAATACCCCTTAGGGTTGCTTCTATGCCTACGTATTTCCTAAGTCTTTAGTATTAGTTATACTAGGTATTATAATTATACTTATCCCACCCTATCTTAGGTTTAGGTTCTAGTTACTACCTATTAGCTATATATAGTTTTTAGTATAGTTAGGGGAGATATAGCTATACTTCTTATAGTTATAGCATTAGGATCCCTAGGAGTTAGAGGGTATATTACTAGAGCTAGGTATTGCGTAGGTATCTGCTAAGTAGTTATTCTAGGATAGGGTCCCTAGGCAGTAGTCACTTAGGTCTATTAACCTAGGGGGTTGCAAGCTGCTCTTATAAGAGCAGTCTAGAGAGCTTAAGTATAGTTGCTTATATAACTTAGAATAGCTAGTAGACCTTCCTATATATCTCCCTTTTTTAATCTCCTATAACCTCTATCTATATAGGGTAGTAATATATATATTAATATAATTAATATCCTGCTTAAAGAGTTTATCCTTTAGGGTCCTAATAAGGCCCTAAAAGAAAGCATGCGCCTTTATATTACTTATATTTAGCTTGCTAAGTGCTTAGTTAATAAACTCCTATTAAGCCTAATATATAATTAGTTTCTTATTATCCTTCTAATAGCACTATCTCAGGATATTATAGTAGTTCTATTCTTAGAGCTTAGGTATAATATACTACCCTCTGATGAAGAATCTAAAGTCTTCCTATTTAGGGTTAACGTAATTCCCTAATATATCTATAAGTATTTGCTCATAATTCCACTATTCTATTCATAGGGTATACTCTATTATACTTAAGGCTTATTAGATATACTAGCTATTAGAGCAGCTAGGGCGGTGCTTATAAGCCTTTTTAACTATAATAAGCTAATCTTCCCTTATTATATAAGTATACTTACTAGTAAGGCGCGCTATATTATAATTTAGGGGTTTTATATAAACCTTAGGTAATTGCTTAAAAGGAGCTTAGTTACTTAATATAATAGTAATTAGCTTATACTAGTTAGCTATTATAGTAATATTCTATTATATTAGCACTTAGCTAGTTGCTTTATCTAGCCCTCTAGCTTAGGCTAGCCTATTATCTATAGCTATAGATATCTAGCCCTATAGCCCGTCCAGTCTATAGGAAGGGGTATTATATTCCCTATTTTCCTATATATGCTTATTATCTAAGTACTAAGCGCTTAGCATAGGTAGCCTATCCTCTTTAGGCCCCTAGCCTTGCTTAAAGCATAGCTTCTCACCTCCCCTTATTAGCTTATATTATCCTCTAATTATTCGCTAGAGTTATCTTTCTTATATAGGTTTATATAAGCTATTTTATTCTATGCTTAATAAATATTAGGCATAGGTTCTTTAGCCTAATTAGTAGGCGTTGCTTAGGTATATAGTACTATTAATATTACTAACCTCCCTAAAGCAGGTTAGAAGCAAAAGAGTAATTAAGGTATTCAGGGGCTATAAGCTATAATTAGGTTAAACTAATAGTAGAAGCACCTAAAAGGTAGGTCTAGTATTGCTATGCTACTTTTACTTACTTCTTCTAAGATCTATCTTTTTAGCCTTTAGCAAGTACTTTCTAAATCCTTGCTATAGAGGGTTCTATACCCTAGACCTATAGGCCTCCCTATCCTTTTAGCCTGCGCTAGCCGAGGTGTCTCCAGCTTCTTCAGCCTGGGTATCCAGTCAATTATGATATTAACCCTACGCTTTAAGAGCAAAGGTACTATAAGAAGCTAGATATAATAAAGAAGAAGGAGATATAGTTACTAATATAATTTTTTATTAAATAGTTAGTAATATATTAAGACTTAGGTATAGTTAGTATAGAAGATGGCATGGCTAAGGCTTATATACTATATTTCTAGTTAGCCCAATTCCTACGTAGGGAACTTAATTATTAGAACATTAAGATATAGAAGCTAAGAGATATAGCTATAGAAATAGAATACTTATAGGAGATATATTACTAATAGGGTAGCAAATTATCATAAAGCAAGAATAAGAAATAGTATATAGGGGAAGAGCATACCCTAAGGAGGCCTCTAGTAGTAAGGGCAGGCTAAAAGCCAGGCTAGTAGGGCTCTAGCTATAAGGTAACGCAAGGCTCCTAGACCCTAATAACTTTATAACTAGTTAGTAGTATAATATAGGGACCTAATTAGAACTAGCCTATATTGAGCCCTAGTATATAACTTATAATATCTAACTACTTAGTATACTTTAGCTATAAGTAGAAGGGATATAAGAGGGCAAAATACTTGTAAGAGTATGGCTAAAGGCCTAAACCAGGAAAGGCTAGAATGTTAAAACGTAGGTATCTGTTATTATATTAGACTATTGCTTAACCTTCTAAGTCTGCTGCTTATAGAACTTTCTCTAAGGTATATTTATCCGCCCCTGACTCACTAACGTTTTGCTAATCGCGTAGCTCTATATCCTATACCCGCTATTATTCCTTATAATTGCCCCCCCTTCTAAAGCCTTAGTCCCTATGGCATACTAGTAGGGTAATATAGCTCTGCGTTGCTAATTATAGGGTAAGAGTTTAGTATCTTTATTATATTATTTACTATCGCTCCTCCCTACGCTAGATTTAGGCTATTATAGCGAATAATATATTTTATTTTCTAGCGCTTTATATATTTTTGAATTTTAAGTATTGCTATTACTTTTTAATTAGTTGCTAATAGTTATATAATTATTTAGCGGTATATAGTAAGTAATTATTTAGCCTTATTGCCTAGCGATATTAATTATAAAAGGGCGTCTTCTTTTTAAGGTCTCTAACCTAGCTGAATTTTTCCCTCTTTATAATCCTTTTTTAATCTAGTAGCCTCTCTTTTCTATTAGCACCTATTTTATAAGCTTTTGCTATAATTAATAATTTCTTTCTATTTCTTCTCTTTTTTACTCATCCTCTTCTCTAGCCTTTTGCTAATAGCTCTCTACTATATCCTATATTGCGTATATAGGCGTAATACTCGCTAAATACCTATATAATCCTAAGGTCCTCTCTAGTAGCCTTACTAGTAATACTAATAGTAGCTATCCTTACCTCAGCTATCTCTATAAGATATATTAGGATATTATTAACCTTTGCTATATATATAGTAAGTATATATAGAAGTACGTATATTGCAACTTTAATAAGAAAAAATGCGCTACTATAAGTCTCTGCCTATTCGCTACCTTATTGCTATATACTAATACTTAGTAGGTCCCCTAGGAGCTTTAGGGCGCAGCCTAGATAACCTAGAACATATTCCACTAGATCTAAATTTAGGAGCATAAGGGTATCCTAACCCCCCTTTATTATTATTATATTCTCGCTTCGTTTAATAACTATTTAGCAGCGTGGAAGCATATTACTAGGCTTATTTATAATCCTACTACTAGTAGTAATAGCTATAATATAGAATAGCTTCAACCCCAGGAGCTCGCCTCTATCTATAAGCACCTAGCTCTCGATATCTTAGTTTATATAGGCTATTATTCGCTACTCCCTTGCTAACTATATCCTACTAATAATTAATTCTAAGTTAGTACCCTTTATAATAGTATTAATATATTTTAATACCTAAACGCTGCCTAGCTACTATATACTGATAATAATAGTCCTGCTATATACCTCTATAATAAGATCAATTATCTAGTTAACAACCCTTCAATAAAGCTAGTCCCTAAGCGCCCTTAGAAGTATAATATTAACTCCTTTCCTAAGTTTAGTAAGTTGCTCTAGGATAATCTCCTTAAGTCTACTTCTAATAATATTCCTTCCTATTTTATTACTATTACTAGTACTTACCCTATCTTATATACCTCTTATTTCTATACTCCTAGTAAATATAGCTAAGAGGATAGTAATAATTTAGTAAAGAAGGCTAAGAAGGCTAAAAAGGCTAGGGTTATAATTACTATATCTAATAGTAGCTAGGGATAAGTTAAGTAGCGAGGTGGGTAGTAGCTCTAGTAATAAGTCGGGTAGTAACTCTAGTAGTAAGTCTAGTAGTAAGTTAGCTAGTAGTCGGTCTATAGGTAGCAATAATAGGGATTTTAGTAATACTAGCTTAGCGACTAGTTGCTATAGTGCTACTTGTGGTTATAGTAGTTAGGGTGCTGGTGCCTATAGCTATAGTTAGAAGTAGATACTAGTTATATTATTAGCTTTTTCCTTTTTTTATAGGATAATACCCTCTTCTCGCTATAATATTAGTAATAATTTACTACTTAATATAATTAATATTCTGCTTTATAATTTAGCTTCTATTCTATAGTCTTATAACTTATAATTAGCAGCTTATTGCTATAACTTTAGTAACTAGTTATCCTACTTCTTATAAGACCTCCTATGCTATCTATTAAACTTGCAAATAGCCTCTTGCGCGTTTACTAAATTCTCTATAGGCTCCTATATATAATATTCTATAGGCTATCCTACCTACTTAACTAGATATTACGTATTATTGCTAATACCTTGTTATATAATAATCTCTTCTACTTCCTATTCCTCTAGCTTATCCTCAAGCTCTAGGTATATAAGCAAACCTTCGCTACCTACTTAGTAGTTATCCTATAGTTCTAATAAGGTAATAGAGAATATATTATATATCTATTAGTATTATAATAATAGATAGACCCTATATACTTATATGCTAACTAGTTCTATAATAGCTACCTATATAAACCTAGGTGCTAGTTTCTTATTCTTAAACTAGAAGTTCTTTATTAATAGCCTAATAACCTATCCCTAATAATAAGTCTAGTCCTTATGCCTCGTGTTATAATACTTAGCTTATGCCTTAGTAGCCTTCTGCTACTATTCCTAGGCCCTCTTGCGGAGTCTTGAAATATATTTAGTTCGCTCCCTTATGCCCTATACTATAACCCTATTTATAGGAGCTATATATTCTATTTAACGCAGGTAGTAACTATATAGGGCCTCTATTAGCGAGTAGCTAGTAGTGCTATAGTAACTATTATTATATGCAAACTCTGCCTCGGGTAGCTAGACTACCTATTCTTATAGCGAGTTACTAGTATATACTTATAAGTACTTTTCTAACGTCTAATATATCCTTTCTAACTACTTATTAGTCTAGGGATAGTATATAGTAGAGAGGCGGCGCTTAATAGCCCTCTCTCTCGTGAACCCTTCCTAAAATTAGCTAGTTAGGAGCTTATCTTATTTACTAATAATACCCTCTAGAGTACTAAAGTAGTATTTAACCTATTTATAGATAATCCGCGCTAACTTAGCAGCTATTAGCTGCTTTATTATTAGGATAAATATAGCAAACTTAGTTATTTAGCATCTAATAATAAGAACTACGTTATATTCTTTACCTATATACTAAAAGCTTACTAGCAATCTAGTAATAAAGTCTATACTTATTTCCTAGAATAGGTATATAGGTAAGGGTAGTAGTTATAACTTTCTATAAGGCTTATGCCTTAGAACGCGGTTCCCTTAGTATATATAGCACCCTATAATATAATTATATATATCTATAGCTAAGTTTAGCTAATAGAAATTCCTTGAAATTAACTCAGTAGTCTTATTCACCCCTATATAACCTACCCTGCGGTTATCGTAGTATTAGCAAAGGATCTCTAGCCTTAGAGACCCCTCCTATAGTATCTCTAACTATCCCTTATAGAATAGGGTTCTATAACTATTAATTATATAGCCCCTATAATCGCTAGCTAGTCTGCGCCCCCTCTCTAATTATTTCTAGTAGTATAAGTTATTAGCCTATAGTCTATGGATAAGATTCTCTATTGCTTTAGAGGGTTATTAATTATCTGCTATTTCGCTTGTTATAAGCTCCCTTATAACCTAGCGTGGGATATACTACTATACTATAGTAACCCTAGCTCTATATAAGTCCTCTTAGTTAATAACTTCTTACTAAGCGTTCTCTATATTACCCCTTGCTCTTTAGTATTAGGTTATTATAGCTATTATAATTATAGTAATATTAGCACGCTATAGAGCGCAATACTTACTAGAGACTGAGGCGTCTCCACCCCCAGAGCTATCTATATAGAAGGGGCACCTCATACTAGCCCTTATAATATTAGTAAATGCTTTTAAGGTCTCTATACTACCTTATAGTATAGTAATACTTATCTAAAGGTCTACTAGTAGTTTACTAATAAACCTTAGCTTCCTCGCTAGGGTTAGGAGTATATTATTATATTTCACCTCCCCCTCTATATAATCTAGCTTCCTAGATAGACTATTTACTAGGTTTATAACCCTTAACCTATGCTCTAGGTTGAAATTAAATACTAAGAGTTTATATACCCACCTAGCAAGCCTTCCCGAAAGGTCCTGCGTAGGCGCGCTAATAACTCCCTTTAGTGCCTAGTAATCTATTAGGACTATAAACTTCTTTAATATACCCTGAAGGTAGTAACCCTAATAGTCTAAGCTTTTAACTATATATAAAGGTATCGAGGGGCTAAGAGCCGCGGTCAGGTCAAGCTAATAGCAGAAGCACCTAAAAGGTAGGATCGGTATTATTATACTACTTTTGCTTACTTCCTCTAAGATCCTTTATTTCTAGCCTTTAGCGAGTATTCGCTAGGTCTTCGCTATAAGGGTTCTATACCCTAGATCTATAAGCCTCTCTATCCCTTTAGCCTATACTAGCTAAAGCGTCTCCGGTTTCTCTAGCCTAGGTATCTAGTCCCTTATAATTATCCCCCTTCTAATTATAATAATCCCTATTATAAGATCGGGTGTTATAGGTTAGCCCTCCGTTATTATTCTTCTTATCTATCTAGGGTAGGTCCTAGTCCTTTACTTATTACTACTATTATCTAGTATAATAACTATTCGCTAAATATTCGCTAAAAGACGGTAGGGCCCTTGGAGTTATAGATATAATAGCTAGGCTTATAATCCTATTCCTTATAGTTCCTCTCCTTTTAAGCCTTTTTATACTCTCTATCCGGGCTATTCTAAAGGGATCCTATTATTTCCTTTTAAAAGAGGGCGGTTATCCTTATAATAACTTCGTTTTTATTCTCCTGCTATTCGCCCTTTATCTAGCGAGTACTTTCTTATACTATATCCTTATAATAACTTCGTTTTTTATCTTATTATTCCCTTTTAAAAAGAGGGTAGTTATCCTTATAGTAGCTTCGTTTTAGTTCTCCCGCTATTTACCCTTTATCTAGCGAGCACCTTCTTATACTATGCCCTTATAATAACTTTATTTTTTATCCTATTATCCCCCTTCTAAATAAGCATATTATAAGGCTATTAAATAGGTTAGATAGCAACTATTGCTGCTGATTTACTACGTTTATCTCCTAGTAGGTAGCACCTGCTATAATAAGTAACTACTATTCTTTACTATCTAAAGTTATATCTACTTTTATAATAGTTTAGCGAGGTCTCTTTAGCTATCTATAAAATAATAGCTTTTTCCTGCCCTAGGGTTAGTTCTTTTCCCTCCTTATTATATTATATTATTTAATAACTACTTTTATATTATCTAAGCCCTTTATTAAGCCTTTATAGACCCTTCCTATCTTTTAATACTTCCTTAAATATCATAAGCGCCGAGAGCCTTATTAGCTAACTCCTCGCTAAATATAGCCCTATTGAGGCTGAACTTAGTAGTAGTAACTATTAGTATAATTAGGCGGGTAATAGCGAACCCTGCGTTAGCTATGCGCTATAGCTCCCTAAGAATGCCTAGGTTTTCTACGCTTATTGATATAATAGTAATTATATATATAAGTTATACTAGGTTCGTAGTATTAAGTGCTATAGGGTGAGTTTAGCAATCGTTTAGTAGAGGTATAGGCTAACTTTTCCTATTTCTAGATTCCTATTTATCTTATTAATACTACTCGTTTCTATTAGAACTAGGTTAAGCGTTATATCCGCGTAATTACTACTAACTAGTATTAATAGCATAAGATCTTCTATATCTTCATAGCTATAGAGCAGGGGTAGGAGCTTCTCTAATGCTTTTATAACTAATTAATAAACCCTGCTAGTCTTAAGCCTAGTTCTAAGAACTATAAGAACTAGCTCCTCGCTATAGGTATTGAGGAGAGTATAGCTTTATATACCTAGGTATATCTATAGGTTTCGCTTAGGGAGGATTTACCTTATAATTAGTTTCACCTTTTTATTAGTCTAATATATATTTATAGGCAGCTTGCTAGGCTAAAGATAAGGTTTTAGTTAGGGAGATTATAATATAGCTTAATAATGCTCTCCCTACTTATTTATATAATAAGACCTATATCTTTAAATAGGCTACCTTTCTTAATAAGCTTGCTAATATCCTAATAATATAGCTTTTAAAGAGCGATACTTATATATCTATACTTCCTTTATAGGAGCCTTCGAAGGTCTAAGGTTCCTATATGCTTTATAATACTTATTACTAAGCTCCTATTGCTATCTTTAAAGTTATTAGTAGTAGTTCCGCGCCTCGACCAAATTCTCAAAAGAAGGTTAGTAACACCTTAGCAATAGCTTAGTAATACTAGGTTTATAGTAGTAAGGAGGATAAGTCCTTAGCTATAGAGGATAGTAACTCTAATAATACTATAGAGAGCAATAGTTAGGGTAGTAATAGCAGTACTACTAGCAATAGCTCTAAGGAGGAGAGCGAGGATAATAATAATAATAACGAGGGTGATAATAATAATAATAACGAGGGTGATAATAATAATAATAACGAGGGTGATAATAATAATAATAAGTAGTAATACTAGCGGAACTTTAGCGAGAGTATAGTAGGCTTCTATAGTAATATAGGGTTAGATATCTATAGGGTTTGTATTGCTTTTATAAGGGGGGGTCTTCTCTTTAGCGTTTTAGCCGTCTTATAGTTAATTAACTTTTCTTATTAATCTATATTACTTATTATCCTACTTATAATACAACTTATGCTACTATTTCTTAAATCTAGCGAGGATTTATAAAATATTCGCTAAGTATTCTTCAGGCTCCTAGGTATTATACTCTACTAGCTAGCCTTTCTACTTAACTAAATATAGGGGGCTTATTAGTACTTCCCTCTATAATATAATATCCTTAACTTCCTATTTCTTAGGGTCTTCTTTAAGGTCTAGGAGCTACCCCTTAGCAAGCTTTTAGCTATATTATAGCTTAAGTAGAGTAATAGAAAAGATATTATATACTCTGCTATACTTCTCTAGGAGTTATACTCTATAGGTATTAGAGCTTATAACTTCTATAACTAGTATAGGGATAAATCTTAGAGCGAGCTTCTACTAACTTTTTATAAAACAGAAGTTCTTTATTAAGAGTCTTATAATATCTCTAATATAATATAATTACGCTTTTCTTCTAATATTCGCATTCTTAGCTTATACTTTAGTTATATATCGCTAGGTCTTAGCTATTCTTTAGCAAACCTCTATTAGCTTCTTA
>JAOQIF010001704.1:0-12065 GCA_026260285.1 Colletotrichum sansevieriae | reverse complement strand
AGTAATAAGAGTAATAAGAGTAATAAGAGTAATAAGAGTAATAAGAGTAATAAGAGTAATAAGAGTAATAAGAGTAATAAGAGTAATAAGAGTAATAAGAGTAATAAGAGTAATAATAGTAATAATAGTACTAAGAATAAGTAGTAGTACTAGTAGAACTTTAGTAAATATATAGTAGACTTCTATAGGGGTATAAGGTTAGATACCGTTGGTTTTGCGTTACTTTTATAGAGGGGGGGTCCTTCTCTTAGCATTCTAGCTATTCTTATAGTTAATTAACTTTTCCTATGCTTTATACTACTCGTTATTCTACTTATAATATAACTTGTGCTACTATTTCTTAAATCTAGCGAGGATTTATAAAGCGTTCGCTAGGTGTTCTTTAGGATCCTAGGTATTATACTCCACTAGCTAGCCCTTCTATTTAACTAAATATAAGGGGCTTATTACCGCTTCCCTTTATAATATAATATCCTTAACTTCCTATTCTTTAGGGTCTTCTTTAAGGTCTAGGAGCTACCCCTTAGTAAGCTTTTAGCTATACTATAGCTTAAGCAAAATAATAGAGAAGATATTATATACTCTACTATACTTCCCTAGAAGTTATACTCTATAGGTATTAGAGCTTATAACTTCTATAACTAGCATAGGAATAAATTATAGAGCGAGCTTTTGCTAAGCCCTTAGAAAATAGAAGTTCTTTATTAAGAGTCCTATAATATCTCTAATATTATATAGTTATACTTTCCTTTTAGTATTTACATTCTTAGCTTATACCTCTATTATATATTACTAATTCTTAGCTATTCTTTAGCAAACCTCTATTAGCTTCTTAAGCCTTTTATTAACCCTGTAGGTCCTAATCTTAATATTGAGTAAGTAGTAGTTAACTATTTGAGGGTAGTATCTTATAAGGGCCTCGAATAGGGATATGCTAATAGTAGTATATTTACTATTACTATAGAAAAATTCAGCTTTAACTAATTATATTACCTATTAGTTGCGCGAGCCTTTACTAAACTTTATAAGATATATAATTAAGGTTTAATACGTTCTTTTAATCTAGCTATCTGTCTATGAATATTATGCTATAGAGATATGCCCTTCTATATCTCAGGCCTTAGTCTAGTCTCACTAGAACTAACTAGTAATTAGTTTATTTTAATTACTAATAATAGCCTTAGGCGTGCTATATTAATATTTAATGTCTTGATATAAGATTCTCACTAAACCTTTAGCAACTAGTTGCTTAGTTATTACTAAGAATTATATTACTTTAGTTATCTAGTATATAACTACTAGAATTATATTATAAGTAACTCTATTATCTTAGCGACTTTCTAGTAAGCTAGTTAAGAAGTCTAAAGAAATCTATTAGAATAGGTATGCTAGTAGTTCTAGTATTTATAGCAGCTTATATAGCTTATGCTATAGTATGCGCGCCCCTTAGTAGCGCGGGTACTTAGCAATATATCGCTATATATCCTCTATTAAATATAGCTAATAGAACTTTTATAAAATTAGCTTAGCTATCTTATTTACTCCTATATACCCTAATCTAGATATATTATAGCAGTTCTTTAGGATTTTATAGCAGAGGGATCCCTCTTCTGGGATATTAAACCTTCTTCTAAACTAAAGGATATTATTCTTATTAACTTAGTATCCTTAGTATTCCCTAGCATCTTAGCAAACCTTAGCTATAATATCTCTATAGAAGTAGTCTTTAGCCTATAGTCCTCTAATTATTTATTTGAGATCTATACCTAGTTATAGTATATAAGCTATTTTATTCTAAATAAGCTCCCTTATTATAGCACGTAGGATATATTATTCTAGTATAGTAACCCTAGCTCCCCCTAAGTCCTCTAGCCTATTACTATTCTCTCGTGGAGCAATTAGCGTGGCACCTATATATGCCTTTATGCGGGTAATAGAGCTAATATGCATACTTATATATAGTAGCTTATTAGTACCTATTATAGGGCAATGCTAACTAAAGGGTAAGGATCCCTTAACCTTAGAGCTAGCCCTCTAGCAAGGTTCTTATATACTTCGCTAGATAGCTTTAATATAAGTTTTATAATAGCTGTAGTTCCTTTAAGCTTAGTAATATATTAGCAATCTGCTACTAAAACCTAGCTAATAAGCCTAAGCTTCTTTCTAAGGGTAGGAAGTATATTATCTACCTTAGTATCTTCTACTATATAGTTAGGGTATTATAATAGTCTATCTACTAGATTAGTAACCCCCGACTTATATCAGATTTCAAAGTTAAATACTAGTAAGTAGTAAACCTATCTCGCGAGTTTTCTATAAATACCCTATATAAGCATAGTAAGCACTCCTTTTAGCGTTATATAGTCTATAAGTACTACGAATTTCTCAGGGAGTCCTTATAAGTATTACCCCTAGTAATCTAAACTTTTTATTATAATAAGGAGTTCCTCTTGCTCTATAGCCTAGCGCCTCTCTATATCTAAGAGCTTCCTTAACTAGAAGGCTACTAGGTGCTAAACTATACTATACTTCTATAAGAGCATGCTAGATACTACCTAAGTAGATATATTAGTCTTAACCCTAGTTTCTAGCGCTAGGTTATAATATCTTAGTATTAAGACTTTAGCAAATGCTCTCTAAAGTATCTTAAATATAGTTTATATCTCCCCTATCTAGGCGAAGGCTTCTAACTTTATGCTATTTTAGCTTCCCTTGACCGCGCTATTTATAGGGGTTATAATATAGGAATATCTTATAATAGACTTATAGTAAAAGTTATAAAAGCTAAGGAATATTTAGATATCTCTAAAAGACTTTAATACTAGCTATTTAGTAACTACTCAGACTCTATCTAGGTCTATCCTAATACTATCTTAGGTAATATAAAACCCTAGAAAATCTACTTCTATCTAGTAGAAGTTATACTTCTTTAGTTTTATAAATAGCTTAGTAGCCCTTAGGTAGCATGAAATAGTATAGAGGTCCTTAGTATACTATTCCCTTATATCTAAATATATTAGAATATTATCTAAGTATATAATATAGCAGGTATTTAAAAGGTTAGCGAGTATTTAGTGAATATACGCCTAGAAAGTTACTAGGGTATTTATAAGCCTAAATAGTATTATAATATACTTGAAATACCTATATTATATTCTAAATGCTATTTTCTACCTATCTGCTTTATTAATTGCAATTTAGTAGTATATCTTACTTAAGTTAATCTTAGAAATATAATTTTCTCTACTACGTCTATCTAGAAGCTTGCTAATTAGTAGTAGAGAGTATTAGTTTTTTATTATAATTTTATTTAATCCTCTATAGTCTATATATAGTTATAGGCTTCTTTCCTTCTTAGGTATAAATAGCACTAGTGCTCCTATATAGCTAGTTAAGTAGCATATATAGCCTGCTACCTCTATATCCCAAATATACTTAGTAAGTATTTATAATTGCTCTACTAATATAAGGTATAAAGGTCTATATAGGGGTTCCTTGCTAGGTTTTAGTTTAATATAGTATACTACTCCCTTTAGCTTTAGAACTTTCTTTATATTCTCCTTATTAAAAATATTAGCATAGTCTTAAAGTTCTCTAGGAATCTTCTTCTCCTACTTATTATCTAGCGAGTATTTACCTAAGGTCTCTATATCCTTCTTATTAGGGCTTATAGCGCTTATTAGGTATATAATATAAGCCTATTAGCTATTCTCTATAGTATCTTAGAGAATCGCCTCTAGCTTAGCGAGTAAGAGGGGTTTATATAACTAAGTATATATATAGGTATTTATATAAATACTTTCTTATCCTATTAGGTTATTAGATAGAAGGATATCTCCTGCTCCTTTAGAGCAAGGGCTTATAATAAAAGCCTAGTAAATCTTCTATAGGTAACCCTAACTATCTATAAGGAAGAATATAAGCTAGTAGACCTTTCCTATAAGTATAGGCCTTCCTTAGAAATCTACTAATTTAGGGGCTATAATACTAATAGCCTCCTTTAGTTAGAGTCTCTTAATAAGATCTTCTTATATAATATCTATTGCTATATAGGTATCTATATTAACCTCTAGTTTAACTTCGCTAGATACATAGAGTACTAATACCTATCCCTTAATAATCTATCCTACTAGAACTAAGGTGATTTCTAGCGTAGTACCCCTCGAGGTTATATCTATACCTAGTCGTTTCCTAAGTCTTTAGTATTAGCTACGCTAGGTATTATAATTATACTTATCCTACCCTATCTTAGGTTTAGGTTCTAGTTACTACCTATTAGCTATATATAGTTTTTAGTATAGTTAGGGGAGATATAGCTATACTTCTTATAGTTATAGCATTAGGGTCCCTAGGAGTTAGAGAGCATACTACTAGTACTAGGTATTACGCAGGCGTCCGTTGAGTAGTTACTCTAGGATAGGGTCTCTAGGTAGCAGTCCCTTAGGTCTATTAACCTAGGGGGTTATAAGCTGCTCTTATAAGGGTAGTCTAGAGAGCTTAAGTATAATTACTTATATAACTTAGAATAGCTAGCAGGCCTTCTTATATATCTCCCTTCTATAATCTCCTATAACCTCTATATATATAGGGTAATAGTATATATATTAGTATAATTAATATCCTACTTAAAGAGTTTATCCTTCAGGGTCCTAATAAAGCCCTAAAAGAAAGCATATACCTTTATATTACTTATATTTAGCTCGCTGAGTGCTTAGTTAATAGACTCCTATTAAGCCTAATATATAATTAGTTTCTTATTATCCTTCTAATAGTATTATCTTCGGGTATTATAGTAGTTCTATTCTTAGAGTTCAGGTGTAATATGCCACCCTCTTATAAAGATTCTAAAATCTTCTTATTTAGGGTTAACCTAATTCCATAATATATCTATAAGTATTTGCTAATAATTCCGCTATTCTATTTATAAAGCGTGCTCTATTATACACAAGACCTACTAGATATACTAGCTATTAGAGCAGCTAGGATAGTACTTATAAGCCTCTTTAACTATAATAAGCTAATCTTCCCTTATTATACTAGTAGATTTACTAGTAAGGCGCGCTATATTATAATTTAGGGGTTTTATATAAACCTTAGGTAATCGCTTAGTAGGAGCTTAGTTACTTAATATAGTAGTAATTAGCTTATATTAGTTAGCTATTATAGTTATAATTTATTATATTAGCACTTATCTAATTGCTTTATCTAGCCCTCTAGCTTAGGCTAGCCTATTAGCTATAGCTATAGATATCTAGCCCTATAGCCTATCTAGTCTATAGGAAGAGGTCTTATATTCCCTATTTTCTTATATATGCTTATTATCTAAGTAGTAAGCGCTTAGTATAAGCAGCCTATCCTCTTTAGGGCCCCTAGCCTTACTTAAAGCATAACTTCTCACCTCCTCTTATTAGCTTATATTATCCTCTAATTATTTACTAGGGTTATCTTCTTTATATAGGTTTATATAAGCTATTTCGCTCTATGCTTAGTAAATATTAGGTATAGGTTTTTTAGCCTAATTAGTAAGTATTACTTAGGTATATAGTGCTATTATTATTACTAACCTTCCTAAAGCAAAGTAGAAGCAAAAGAATTATAAAGGTATTTAGGGGCTAAGGGCTATAGTTAGGTTAAACTAATAGTAGAAGTACCTAAAAGGTAGGTCGAGTATTACTATGCTACTTTTGCTTGCTTCTTCTAAGATCCTTTTTTTCTAGCTTTTAGTAAGTACTTACTAAGTCCTTGCTATAGAGGGTTCTATGCCCTAGACCTATAGGCCTCTCTATCCTTTTAGCCTGCGCTAGCTGAGGTGCCTCCAGCTTCTCCAGACTGGGTGTCCAGTCCCTTATAGTATAATATAGTTTAGAGGTATATATAATTAAAGTAAAAGAGCTAGGCTTATAACTATTATAATACATTAAAATACCTATTAGAATATATATAGATATAACCCTAACCCTTCTAACTATAAAATAAGCGATATCGTATAGCTAAATAGTATAAGCGCTAAGTTACTATTTACTAAGTAGGAAATAGTTATTCTACTAGTAGGTCTATCTCTAAACTATATTCTAAAGCGCTATATTCCAGGCGTATCAGAACCTTAATTAGTAGTATCTACTCTACTAACCTACGATTAGCTGCGCCCACGTGACCGAGGTCGCGATATATGAGTAGTACTTATAGTTATATTTCTCTCTTAAATACTCCTTATACTTATTATTAAGGTAGTATACTCAAAATACTTATAGGTACCTATAATATATTAATAGTAATTCTTTATTATTATTACTATTTACAGGTGATTCTTTTATTTCTTTTTATTATTTAAGTACTACCCTATAGAAGTATACCTTCTAGTTATTATTAAAGGGTATAACATCTAATAGTTATAACTAAGAATATATTTTTTAAACTTTAGGCTCCTCCTTAGAGCTAGTAGCATTATTCCCTGATTTAAGTCTTTAAAAAGCTATTATGTAAGTATATTATTAGGCGATATCGCGAGGTTTATCTAAGTTATAAGCGGTCTTAGGCTTTTATTCTCATACCTAACTATCGATCTGTTATTATATATATATAGGTTAAGGTTGTTCCCTTCTTCTTCTTCTTCTTCTTCTCCTTCTCCTTCTTCTTTATCTTCTTCAGTCTATTTATTTTATAATACCTTATTGAGTTATTTAGTAGCTTTTTTCTAAGCTTAATACTACTATAATTTCCTACTATAACAGCTTTAGTTAGTATAGGTAGTATTCTTATGGTATTATATCCTAAGTAATAGCGATTTTTTAGGTACTATCCTACTTATTCTTTAGCGTATAAATAGATTCTATAGCTATTATTATAGTATATAGTCTAACTAAGCTATTAATATAGGGTATACTTAGTAGCTATTCTAATTTATTATATTGGTTTTAAAATAGGTATAAAAAGCCTCTTTAGGGGTTATAGATAGTTATATGTAATATATCCGAGCTAATTATAATTAAATTACTTAAAAGCCTTCTTAATATCTTTAATAGCTATATCAAGATATAAGGGACTGGATACCCAGACCGGAGAAGCTGGAGACGCTTTAGCTACTATAGGCCGAAGGGATAGAGAGGACTATAGGTCTAGGGCATAGAACCCTTATAGCAAAGACTTAGTAAATACTCGCTAAAGGCTAGAAATAAGGGATCTTAGAAGAAGTAAGCAAAAGTAGTATAATAATACGGACCCTATCTTTTAGGTGCTTCTGCTATTAGTTTAACCTAACTATAGCTCGTAGCCCCTTAATACCTTTATAATTCTTTTACTTCTACCTTGCTTTAGGAAGGTTAGTAATAATAATAGTATTATATACCTAAGTAACGCCTACTAATTAGGCTAAAGAACCTATGCCTAATATTTACTAAGAGTAGAGCGAAATAGCTAGTATAAACCTTTATAAGGAAGCTAACCCTAGCGAGCGATTAGAAGATAATATAAGCTAATAAGGGGAGGTAAGAAGCTATGCTTTAAGCGAGGCTAGGGGCCCTAAAGAGAACAGGCTACCTATGCTAAATACTTGCTATATAGATGCTAAGTATATACAGGAGAATGGGGTATATAAGACCCCTTCTTATAAACCGGATAGGCTAACGGGCTAGACGTCCACGGCTGCAGCTAATAGGCTAGCCTAAGCTAGAGGGCTAGATAAAGCAACTAGCTAAGTGCTAATATAATAGATTATAACTATAATAGCTAACTAATAGGAGCTAATTATTGCTGCGTTAAATAACCGAGCTCCTGCTGAGTAATTACCTAAGGTTTATAAAAAACCCCTGAATTATAATATAGCGCGCCTTACTAGTAAATCTACTAGTATAATAAGAGAAGATTAGCTTATTATAGTTAAAGAGGCTTATAAGCACTGCCCTAGCTGCTCTAATAGCTAGTATATCTAGTAGGCTTTGAGTATAATAGAGCATACCTTATAAATAGAATAATAGAATTATTAGTAAATACTTATAGATAAGTTAAGGAACTAGATAGACCTTAAATAGGAAGACTTCAGAATTTTTATAAGAGGGTAGCATATCGTACCCGAGCTCTAAGAATAAAATTATTATAATACTCTAAGATAGTGCTACTAGAAAGATAATAAGAAACTAATTATATATCAGGCTTGATAGGAGTCTATTAACTAAGCACTTAGCAAGCTGAGCACTAGTAATATAAAGGCGTACGCCTTCTTTTAGGGCCTTATTAGGACCCTAAAGGATAAACTCTTTAAGCAGGATATTAACTATACTAATATATATATTATCACCCTATATATATAAAGATTATAGGAGATCATAGAAGGGAGACGCGGGGGAATATCTACTAGCTATTCCGAGTTATATAAGCGATTATATTCAGGCTCTCTAGACTGCCTTTATAAGAGCAGCTTGCAACCCCCTAGGTCAATAGACTTAAGGGATCGCTACCTAGAGACCCTATCCTAGAATAACTACTTAGCAGATGCTCGTATAATACCTAGCGCTAGTAGTACGTCTACTAACTCCTAGGGACCCTAATACTATAATTATAAGAAGTATAGCTATATCTCTCCTAACTATATTAAACCCCGTATATAGCTAATAGGTAGCAATTAGAACCTAAACCTAAGGCGGGGCGGGATAAGCGCGATTATAATACCTAGTATAACTAATACTAAAGACTCGGGAAACGAGTAGGCGTAGAACCCCGAGGGGTATTACGCTAGAAATCACCTTAGTTCTAATAGGATAGACTATTAAGGGATAGGCGTTAGCGCTCCGAGCGTCTAGCGAAGTCGAATTAGAGGTTAATATAGATACCTATATAATAGTAGACGTTATATAAGAAGACCTTATTAAGAGGCTCTAACTAAAGGAGGTTATTAGTATTATAGCCCCTAAATTAGTAGATTTCTAGGGAAGGCCTATACTTATAAGTAAGGTCTACTAGCTTATATTCTTCCTTATAGATAGTTAGGGTTACTTATAGAAGATTTGCTAGGCTTTTGTTATAAGCCCTCGCCCCGAAGGAGCGGGAGATATCCTTCTATCTAACGACTTAATAGGATAGGAAGGTATCTATATAGATACCTATATATATACCTAGTTATATAAACCCCTCTTACTCGCTAAGCTAAAAGCAATCGTCCAAGAGATTATAGAGAATAGCTAACTAGCTTATATTATATATCTAATAGGTATTATAAGCCCTAATAAGAAGGATATAGAGTCCTTAGGCGAAGACTCGCTAGATAATAAGCAAGAGAAGAAGATTCCTAAGGAACTTTAAGACTTTACTAACGTTTTAATAAGGAGAATATAAAGAAAGTTCCGAGGCTAAAGGGAGTAGTATACTATATCGAACTAAAACCTAGTAAGGAACCCCTATATAGACTAATATACCTTATATTAGCGGAGTAGTTATAAATACTCGCTAAGTATATCTGGGATATAGAGGCAGCAGGCTATATATACTACTTAACTAGCTCTGCGGGAGTACTAGTGCTATTTATGCCTAAGAAGGATAGAAGCCTGCGACTATATATAGATTATAAGGGACTAAACGAAATCATAGTAAAGAACTATTATCCTCTGCTACTAATTAGCAAGCTTCTAGATAGGCTCGCTAGAGCGAAGTTTATTTTAAAGATTAACTTAAGCGAGGTATACTACTGAATTGCAATTAATAAAGCAGATAGGTAGAAAATAGCATTTAGAACGCAATATAGGTACTTCGAGTATATTATAATACTATTTAGGCTTATAAATACCCTAGCAACTTTTTAGGCGTATATTTACTAAATACTCGCTAACCTTCTAGATACTTATTATATTATATACCTAGATAATATTCTAATCTACTTAGATATAAGGGAATAATATACTAAAGACCTCTATACTATTTTATACTACCTAAGGGCTACTAAGCTATTTATAAAACTAAAGAAGTATAACTTCTACTAGATAGAAGTAGACTTTCTAGGGTTCTATATTACTTAAGATAGTATTAGGATAGACCCGGATAGAGTCCGAGCGGTTGCTAAATAGCTAGTGCCTAAGTTTTTTAGAGATATCTAAGTATTCCTTAGTTTCTATAACTTTTACTATAAGTTTATTATAAGATATTCTTATATTATAGCCCCTATAACTAGCGCGCTTAAGGGAAGCTAGAATAGCACGAAGTTAGGAGCCTTCGCTTAGATAGGGGAGATATAGATCGTATTTGAGATACTTCGGAGAGCATTTGCCGAAGCCCTAATACTAAGATATTATAACCTAACGTTAGAAACTAGGGTTAAGACTAATATATCTACTTAAGCAGCATCTAGCATGCTTTTGCAGAAGCATAGCATAGTTTAGCACTTAGTAGCCTTCTAGTTGAGGAAGCTCTTAGATATAGAGGCGCTAGGCTACGGGGCAATAGGAACTCCTTGCTATTATAGAAAGTTTAGATTACTAGGCGTAATACCTATAAGGACTCCCCGAGAAATTCGTAATACTTATAGACTATATAGCGCTAAAAGGAGTGCTCGCTATACCTGCGCGGGATATTTACAGAAGACTTATGCAATAGGTCTACTACTTATTAATATTTAACTTTAAAATCTAGTATAAGTCGGGGGTTACTAATCCGGTAGATAGACTATTATAACGCCCTAACTACGTAGTAGAAGATGCTAAGGTGGATAATATACTTCCTACCCTTAGAAAGAAACTTAGGCTTATTAGCTAGCTTTTAGCAAATATTCGCTAGTATATTGCTAAGCTCGAAGGAACTATAGTAGTTGCGAGAACTTATACCTAAGCTATCTAGCGAAGCATATAAGAACCTTGCTAGAGGGCTAGCTCTAAGGTTAAGGGATCCTTACCCTCAAGTTAGTACTACCTTATAATAGGTACTAATAAGCTACTATATATAAGTACGCATATTAGCGCTATTACCCGCACGAAAGTATACGCAGGTGCTACGCTAACTGCTCTACGAGAGAATAGCAATAAGCTAGAGGACTTAGGGGGAGCTAGGGTTACTATACTAGAATAGTATATCCTACGTGCTATAATAAGGGAGCTTATTTAGGATAAAATAGCTTATATGCTATAACTAGGTGCAGATCTTAAATAGATAGTTAGAGGACTATAGGCTAAAGACCCCTTCTATAGAGATATTATAGCTAAGGTTTGCTAGGATACTAGGGAATATTAAGGATACCGAGTTAATAAGAATAATATCCTTTAGTTTAGAAGAAGACTTATTATCCCAGAAGAGGGATCCCTCTGCTATAAAATCCTGAAAAACTATTATAATATGCTTAGATTAGGGTATATAGGAGTAAATAAGATAGCTAAGCTAATCTTATGAAAGTTTTATTAGCTATATTTAATAGAGGATATATAGCGATATATCGCTAAGTGCCCGCGCTACTAAGGAGCGCGCGTACTATAGCATAAGCTATACGGGCTATTATAAATACTAGAACTACTAGTATACCTATTCTAATAGATTTCCTTAGACTTCTTAACTAGCTTACTAAAAAGTCGCTAAGATAATAGAGTTACTTATAATATAATCCTAGTAATTATATATCGGATAACTAAAGTAGCATGGTTCTTAGCGATAACTAAGCGACTAGATGCTGCGGGTTTAGCAAGGATCCTATATTAAGAGATCGAGTGCTGATATAGCACGCTAGAGGTTATTATTAGTAACTAAGATAAACTAATCACTAGCTAGTTCTAATAAGACTAGACTAAGGCCTGAGATATAAAAAGGCGCATCTCTATCGCATAGTATCTATAGATAGATAGTTAGACCGAAAGAATGCACTAGACCCTAACTATATATCTTATAAAGTTTAGCAAAGGCTCGCGCAACTAATAGGTAATATAACTAGTTAAAGCTGAATTTTTATATAATAATAGCAAATATGCTACTATTAGCGTATCCCTATTTGAGGCCCTTATAGGATACTACCCTCGAATAGTTAACTACTACTTGCTAAATATAGAGATTAGGACTTAAGGGGTTAATAAAAGGCTTAAGAAGCTAATAGAGGTTCGCTA
>JAOQIF010001703.1:0-12071 GCA_026260285.1 Colletotrichum sansevieriae | reverse complement strand
GTTAAGGATATTATATTATAGAGGGAAGCGCTAATAAGCCCCCTATATTTAGTTAAGTAGAAAGGCTAGCTAGTAGAGTATAATACCTAGGAGCCTGAAGAATACTTAGCGAACGCTTTGCGAATTCTCGCTAGATTTAAGAAATAGTAGCGCAAGTCGTATTATAAGTAGGATAACGAGTAGTATAGATTAATAAGAAAAGTTAATTAACTATAAGATAGCTGAAACGCTAAATAGAAGACCCCCCCCTATAAAAGCAACGTAAACCCTATAGGTATCTAACCTTATATTGCTATAGAAGTCTACTATACTCTCGCTAAAGTTCTCCTAGTACTACTACTTATTATTATTATTATTACCCTCGTTATTATTATTATTATCCTCGCTCTCCTCCTTAGAGCTATTACTAGTAGTACTACTATTACTACCCTAACTATTGCTCTCTATAGCTTTATTAGAGTTGCTATCCTCTATAGCTAAGGACTTATCCTCCTCGCTATTATAAACCTAGTATTACTAAGCTATTACTAAGGCGTTACTAACCTTCTTCTAAGAATTTAGTTAAGGTGCAGGACTACTACTAATAACTTCGAAGATAGTAATAGGAGCTCGGTAGTGAGTATTATAAAGTATATAGGAACCTTGGATCTTCGAAGGCTCTTATAAAGGAAGTATAGATATATAGGTATTACTCTTTAAAAGCTATATTATTAGGATATTAGTAAGCTTATTAAGAAAGGTAGCTTATTTAAAGATATAGGTCTTATTATATAAGTAAGTAGGGAGAGTATTATTAAGCTATACTATAATCTCCTTAACTAAAACCTTATCCTTAGCCTAGCGAGCTGCCTACGAATATATATTAGACTAATAAAAGGGCGAGACTAACTATAAGGTGAAACCTACCTCGAGTGAAACCTATAGATATAGAGATGCAAATTACCCAGCCCGTGGGTCCCATGGGTACCCGCGGTATGGGTTGGGTAGTAACGGGTACTACCCAAAATATTAGAAGTTACCTATAGGTACCCATGGGTTATGTAGGTTTGGGTTATAGCTAATATAGGTACCTATAGGTTATATGGGTTTGGGTTATAGCTAATATAGGTACCTATAGGTAAGAGGTTTTATATAACTTATTATAGGCATCTTTTATAGTAATTAACTTAATTCTTTAATTCTACAGATATCTATATCTAGAACTAATCGCTACTATAGTTCCTGCCCGCCTTTAGGATTGCCTAGACTAAGTAGAGGTCTTTAGGCATAATAGTAATATACTTAGTATAAATTATAGTAAGGTTAACTACTAGATTTATTAGTTTAATATATAAGTAACGAATCGGGGTATATACTCTTAAAGATACTAGCGAGAAGAGACTTAGTAGACTCTTAAAGAGCATAAATAGCCGAGGCTTAGAAGCGAAGATCCTAGTTTCCCTAGTCCTAGTAGATTTTATATATAAAGCGCTAGAAGGGGAGCTTGCAAATAAGAAGATTAGTAGACTTCTAATATATACGAATTTTATAGAGGGCTTTAGCTAGAAAGGGTTAATTTATAGTTATCTTTTATATTAATCTTAACTTACTATTAGGGCGCTAGCAATACTTCTTCTTAGCAGCTCTAGCCTAGATAGACTTACTAGGGGCTAATTTGCTACCTATAGTCTTCCTTATTTTAGGTACTTTGCTAGCCTTCTTACTAGACTTCTTACTAGCCTTCTTAGCATTAGCAGCCTTTCGGGCGTTCTTTATTCTAATAGATAATATCTAATTATAATTAGTATAAAGAATAGGTATAATAAAGGAGAGGTTTAACTTATAATATAATTTATATAGTATTAAGTATAATATTAGTATTATTTATAGAAGAAAAAGTTAAATATATTATTAGCTAATTTTTCGTTATTTAGCTATTTATATTATACCTTCCTTTAATTATTTATAGGAAGGTGCGAACCTTTTGAGGAGAGTGCAAAGCTATTTCTATATAGAATATAGATATTAATAAATCTATAGTAAATTATATAACTATTATAAAAATATAAGGATTAACTTTTTAAAAAGAGGGTATTTAGAGTAATCTATAGCTATAATTTAAAGTATTTTAATTTTTTGATTTTTAATTAGAAGAAAAGGATAGCACCTGCAGCGCGTTGTGCATAGGCTACCTATAATTAATTTTCACGGTTTTTTGATTTTTCTAAATGATAATAAAATCTTCCCCCTAATAAGCACCTACTAAATAACTTCGCTAATACTATAACGACTACTATAGGTAATATATAATAGTCTTTATACTAAACTTTTACTTACTAATAACTATTTTAATTAGAGAGTAGTATATTATATAAAATATCGTCTAAGCGGAATCGCGGTATGTTTTATATGGATTTATAGTAATTATTTATACTAATTAGTAATAGGTTAACTACTTAGATCTAATACTAGAGCTAAGCGAAAGGCAGAGTTAGAATATTCTAATAATATAAATACTAAGAAGTTGCGCTAATAAGTCGAGAATATAAATAAAGCCTAAAAGGCAATTAATCGGGCTAAAAAGGCCCTTAGATAGCAGAAATCCTCTAAGCTTAAGGCTCTGAGAAGTTTAGATGCATAGATCAATATATCTATAATAGAGCGTGCTAACCTCGAAGCTCGAGAGATCTAGCAAGTTAATACCCTATAGTAAGTATCTTTATTTCAAATTACTTTCTTTATACTAATATTATCTAGTATATTAAAAGGAATATATCTAAGCTAGCTTCTTATAAGGCTTATAGGTCCTGCTATATTAATATATAATATAATTATTAATAATAATAGTAATAAAGAATAGGAGGATATTCCTCTAGATAAGATTAATAATAATACCTAGATAAATTTAGATAACGTTAAGACTATGCTTAACTTCGAAGTTAGTATTAAGGATAGGGTACCTCAAACTAATATAGCTAATTAGAGTGCTCTGATCCTTAATAAGCTAATTATAATATATAGATTATAATAAATAATTATTATAATTACTAATTCTTCTAGGATAACTAAATCCGTAAATACTAATTCTTCTGCGATACTTAGGAAGTAGTTCTTAAGCGCCTCTATATCAAGATTAAGCATATTATCACACGCCTTTTGGTGATGTAGTCGGCCATCACGTGGTATTCCACGTAACCACGGTTAGGCTCAACGCCTATCCTTTAAGTAGGAGCCTTCTAGCAGATAAGCTTAGAAGGCTCGGCTATTATAGAATATATCACCATATACCTATAATTACCTATTATACTATTTATTATTATTCACGCTTAGATTGCTCTTTTCCTTATTTTACTCGCAGTCTTAGCGACCCCTACTATAGCCCTAGGCTAGTAGGAAGACTATAATATCTAGTAGCACGACCTAACTTATTCTTTTTTTTTCCTCATCTAAGACCTCCCTTATACTATAAAAACTCGTAACGAGGTAGAGGACTCGGACTCGACCTCGAAACCCCCTCCTAAAAGCATTTATATACTAAAAGAAAGGAAGTTAAAGAAGTTAAAGAGATAGAGGTCTTAACTATTAACTTATATAGCTAACTATTTAAGTTCGATATTAAATCAGTATAGTAATTCCTCTCTTATAGAGGAATATTATAATATAAGAGATATAGCTAGAATTAGATACTATAACGAGGCTCGCAAGCTCTATAGTTTCTAGCAGGCTTACGAGGACTATAACTTTACCCTTAGCCTTAGTAAATAATTTTATAACTAAATAGCAAACCTCGCTTCTCTCAAATAGGATAATAACTATATACCCTATATAAATATCGTTAATATAAGCTAGAAGGCAAAAGCTAATCTATGCTATTACTAGATACTCGAGCCTAATAACTATATAACTATATTAATTAGCATTATTAACGCGATCGTAGCTATAAGGGATACTCTAGTAATAATATCACTTTTTATACCCCTATCTAGAGAAGAAAGCCTTTATAGAGCTAGCGAGAGAATTACCCTTCTGCCCCCGAGAGATAAAAGAGTTATAACTCCTATTTAGTCTAGCTAGTTAGATATCAAACCCCTAGGACCTCCTATTAAGGCGAGAGCTATAGTAGATAATATTTATAATAGGAGCAGAAAAAACCCCGAATTATAAGTTATAGCACTAGAAGATACTATTATAGGACCGCTAGAGCGAAAAATCTATAGAATACTATAAATTCTTTATAATACTACTATAGGTCTGCTAAAGTAGGATATATTAGTAGGAAGGACCTAGCTGCTATAGTAGAATTTAGCACTACTATTAATATTTTTACTATTATCCTAGGGGCTCTACCTAGAGCTACTATCCTAGGGTCTCGAGGCTTTACTCCTTTAAGTATTTAGCTAGCTCGAGGCTAATACTAGGGCGTAGCAGCCTATAGGAACTTAATAGGAAGGTAGATTTACCTAATAGTATAGTATTTTTTAGCTAGATATTAATAAGAAATATAGAATAAAGCCCGTTTTTTATAACTAGGATATTCTATATTATAAGGAGATAGATCTATAGATCTCTAGCCTAGATGCTAAAACCACTAGCCTAGCTATAGCCTTAGAGATTATATAGAATTAGAGCTCTCTATTATAAGGGAAAGCACTTAGCTAGTAGGAATACTAACTCGGGCTAATTAAATAATAGAACTACCTCCGCGTAGGATATTACGCCCTGCGTAATGCTATTAGGAGACGTTTTATACTAACCTAATAGGAGTCTATCTAATAGATCGCTATATATAGGTTTATTATAGAAGACCTTAAGGGAGATAGAGATATTTATAACTTTACTTAAAACTATTTTAAATATAGCAGAGCGTAGATAGGACTAATATCTATAGTTAGCTAGCTATTAACGATCTTCTATAACGCAATTAACCTAGAGCTTTAGCGATTCCTAGATAAACTAACTACTAGTAATACTCTCGAGGATTACCTTAATATAGCTAAGAAAAAACGCAAGGCAGTTTAGCATAGGCTATAAGCGCTAATTAGCATTAACTATATATCAGAAGAGTCTAACGACGTAATATAGACTAATAACAAGGGATGATAGACTAACCGAGACTTCTAACGGGATAATCGTAATAATCCGCAACCCTAATAACATTATTAACCTTAGCAACGTTTCCAGCGCTCTAATAACTATTAAAACTAGAAAGATCGCTGCCTATAGAACTAGCTACGGAGAAACCCGGGTTTTTAATATTATATAAAATATAATAGACTAAGCTAGACGGACTCAGACGCCTATTATATATAGGAGGATTATAATAACGACTATAATATTAATAACCTCGTTAATAGCAGCTATATCCTAATAGATATATAGGAAGTCCCCTATGATTCAGCTGCCCTATTAGAATAACTAGGCAAAGAGGAAATAGCAGGCTAGATAATAGACGTCGCAGCTATAGCGAGAAGTATGCTAGCGATCTCCCTAACTGCTTCGGTTATAGACTCTACTAATATAGTAAACTTCGCAGGTCTCGTTGCAATTCCCCTAGCAAATAACACGCAGGTATTACTTAAGAAAAACCAAATTATTAATACCTAGGTAAAACTAGTAAAACGAATAATACTAGCTAAACGGATATATCTCCGCCTTAATATAAAAAGCGATAATATAGCTAGCCTAGAAGAAGTCTATATTAATATAGGCGCCTCAATAACTCTAGTCAATAGGAATTAGGTGCTATGCTTTGTGCGGAATCCCACGTTTTAAACGATAGAACTATAGCGGATAAATATAATAGACTTAACCTTTTAGGTAATAGAGCAGGTTATATTCGACTTCTATATCCTAGGTACTATTAGTAACGTAGAGATTAATAGCTATGTTATCGTTATAGCTAGAGTTATAAATATCCTCGGAGCGAATCTTCTATTAGGAATACTATTCTATAAAGATCACAGGCTAGTTATAGATTTTAATAAGGGTATAGTTAAGTTCCGCTTAGTATATAGAATATAGTATCTAGTCTAGTTTAGGAGATAGCACCTAGTAACTAGACGAGTTAATAACGCCTATACTATAGTTATTCCCCTATAGAGTAACGTATTTATTATAACTAGCTTTATTAACCTCCCTAAGTTAAGCTAGCAAGGCTCTAATACTTAGCAGTTTCAATCTAGTTATATTAGCGTAGTTAATATAACGGTTATAGTAGATAATCCTAAGCTCGTCCTTATGCGAAATATAATAAATAGGCTAATAATAATCCCAAGAGGATAGTAGCTAGGCTATATTATTCTAATAGAAGTAGAGGAGACTACTAACCTCATTAACTATGCGGACGTCGTCACCCTTATAGGAGGAGAATCAAACTCGCACCAGTTCTTATAATATAAATTCGATAGAGCTACGGGTAATATAGCAGCTAGCGCGTAGTTTATAACCCCGCTTACTAAATCTAGCTTAGGACCGCCTCGTTAAGCGGATGATATTCTATCTTATAGAATATCTAAGCTAAAAGATATCCTAGTTATATATAGCAAGGATAGAGTCGAGATCTATAATTAGGATATAGTTTTTACTAGTAGACTTAAAGAAATCCTTAATAACTAAGACGTTTATTATAATAAGGGGATTATACCTATACCAGACGACTAATATATATATATTAAGCTCGTTAAAGGGTAGCAAAACTAGAAGGCTATAGTAAAGCCTTACCCCCTTAGTGCTAAAGACCTCGAAGTTATTAAGAATATCTATAGCAAGATATATACTAATAGCAAGATAGTATAAGGTAATAGGCTAATCCTAGTTATCTATCTGCTCTTTATTATATAGCAGGTAGTTAATAATATAAAAAAAGGCAGGGTCGTTATTAACCTTCGCCCTCTTAACCGAATCACTATCCTAGACGTATACCTGCTTCCCGACTAAGACGATATAATAGATACCCTCAGAGGGAAGAAATATATAACGATATTTAATACTACTAGGTTCTTCTACTAACTACTAATCTACTTAAGATATTATAATAGGATAGTAGTAATAAGTCCCCGTAGCATCGAGGTTTCTAATATTATCCTTATAGGATTTAAGAACTCGCTAGCCTACGCCTAGCGTTTTATAGACCGCTTCTTATATAACTACTAGCACTTTGCTCGAGTATATATTAATAATATTATTATTTTTAGCAATAGTAACGAGGACTATCTCTAGCATATCGATATTATTCTCAAGCTCTTTGAGAATAACTACCTTTATATTAGACCTAAGAAGTCCTTTATAGGGTTTCCTAAAGTAAGACTCCTTAGCTATATTATAAATACTAATAGTATTAAACGAATAGAGGATAGGATCGCAGCTTTTAAGAACCTCTGCTTCCTAAAAACTCTCCACGATATCGAGAGATACCTCGGAATAGCTAGATAGCTATAATATAATATATCCTAATATAATATTATTATAACGCTACTATAGGATAGAAAGACCCGTCTTATTACGAAACTCTATAATAAGAATATGCTTCCTAACGGTCTATTAAAAGCAGTTCGAATAAAGAGGGTCCAAAAGGTATTATTCGAGCTAACGCTAAGCGAGCAAGAGGTGTAGAATGCCCTCTAGGAGAATCTCTATAACTAGGTTATAAGATACTACTATAACCCGAATAAGCCTATATTTTTTAAGGTTAATACTTATAAAAGTAGCTTTAGGCTTATAGTATTCTAGCTAGGTATCCTATAGAATAGTACTAATATACCTAGCAAAGATATCGCGCAAATCCACGTCTAACTAGTGCTTTTTCTATCTAAGGTTATATTACCCTTAGAAAAGTAATACTTTGCTATAGAAGTAGAGGTAGTAGTAGTAATATAGGCTATAAAGAAGCTCCATAAGCTCGTGCAATCGAATAAGCACCCTATATAGATTCTTATAGATTACGCAGCTATAAAGGAAATTCTTATATATACCTCGCTACGGACTATAGACCTTAATAAGGCTAACCTATAGCTTATAAGCGCTATAAACTACTTATTGCAATTTAACCTCAATATTACCTATATACTAGGGAAGCTTAATATTATCCCCGACGCCCTCTCGCACCTACTATTACTTATAGCCTCAGGACGAGCTAATAGGTTTGAGGATAGCAATATCCTCGCGGAAATAACCTATAGCAATAATAATAATAACACAGGATTTATAGATATAGTTAACTAGTTAGCTAAGAAATCATAAGCCTACGGAGCAATAAGGGAGATAACTATAAGCATTTCGGAGGACTTCATCGCTAAGATTATAGATAATTATACTAACGACACGAGGTATAGCAAAATTCTCAAATAACTCCGATCCTAGTAGAAGGAACTAGGCAAGTAGTAGTTACTATTCGATACTACTACTAAGGAAAATAGCGCTAGAGCTGCTAGAAGAGCCCTAAAATGCTATTAAATAACTCCTTAGAGTCTATCGCTAGAAGGGCTTATCCTTTATATAGCTACGGATAGCACTTAGAGACTCTGCATTCTGCGTAAGTTAATACCTGTAATTCTCCGCCTTAGTTATAATAAAAAATACTACTTTAGCGCAGACCGTATAATAATAGAAATATCGACTTTTTAGTTTTATAATAAGAAGTCGCTTATATAATAATATATCGCCTATTATAACTAGTATAAAGAGAACTAAGTTAACTACTAAAGGCTACTAGGATAGCTATAACCTATCCCCGTCGTAGATATCCCTTATAATACTATTACTATAGACTTCGTTATTAATATGCCTAAGGTGCTATCCCATAGAAGTCCCTACGCCCTACTAGGTTTCCTAGAGTTAGATATATTAGTAATAATAATATATAAATTCTCAAAAAAGATAATCCTTCTCGCAGGATATTCAACCTATAGAGCAAAAGAATAAGTAATAGTCCTACTCTATGTATTTTTCCTCTTAGACTAGGGAATTCTACGTCGTATTATTAATAACTAGGATCCTAAGTTTATCTCTATAGTATAGCATGCGATATTTAACGCCCTTAATATTAGGCTCCTCCTCTTAATAGTATACTACCCCTAGATAGATAGGTAGAGCAAAAGAATAAACTAGACTGCTGAGATTGCAATATAGTTCTATATATCTAAATCCCCTAATATCCTATAGACTAACGTACTACCTGCCCTATAGTATAATCTTAATAACTCCCTATCTACTACGATTAGATAATTGCTAAACGAGGTTATACTCGGATTTAAGCTATAAAGTATTCTTAATATAATTATATAAACGAGCACCCCGACTAAGAGCCTTACTATCCTTAGGGAGATATATTAGAAGGAGGCACTACTACTTATTAATATAGCGAACGCCTTATATAAGGAGAGATATAATAACTACTATATTAATATAACTTTTAATAAAGGGGATAAAGTCTAGATATGACTTAGCAAAGGATTCCACCTACTAGGATAATATAATAGCAAATAGACCTCTAGATAGATAGGACCCTTCTAAATTAAGTATATTATTAGTCCTCTCGCCTACGAGGTAGATATTCCCAAATACTAGCAGATTCACCTAATCCTCTCTATAGCCTAGCTATATAAGCTAGCCCAGGGAGAAGACCCGTTTAATCGCAAGACTCTGCTACTAAAGCCTATTAAAGTTAATAGTAATAAGGAGTAGGAACTTAACTATATCGTTAAACGAAGAGTATTATAGAAGAGTTATAAACCTACTATTAAATACCTCGTCCAATAGAAGGGCTTTATAGCAAAAGATAATACCTAGGAATAAAGAGACTCCCTATTATTTAATATAAATAATATTATTAACGAGTATAATGCTAAATTCCCCCTCAACTAAGATACTAAAAGAGCTACAAAAAGGCGCGCACCTCGTGCATAACTAAATAGTTTTCCTATCCTTTTAATAGGACGAATATATATACCCTGAATTAATATTAGGATTGCAAATTTTCCCTTTATTATTACTATTTTTACTATTAACTACTCTTTCCTCGATCTCTCTATCTTATATCGAAATAAATAAGAAGGAGCGGAGAGTGCTAACTTTTATATACCTTCCTTACTAACCCCTATTATAAAAATTTTGTTTTCCTTCTATACCTTCCTTCTATTTACTATACCTACCTACTTTTATTTAAATATACCTATACTTTTATTTATTTATTTCTCTCCTATATGCTAATTATTACTTAATAGACCTCTTATAACGAGTAATAATATTATCCCAACCTGCTAAATATAGCCTCCTAAATGCTAGCCTAACTAATACTATTATAATAATAGCTTCTAAAGGTAAGGAAGTTACTAATAACTACGAGGTCCTATCCTCTCACCTATCTAACGATAGCAGCAGCTAAGACGAGGGTACTAACCCCTAGAACGACGAGGTGCTTAACCCTATCTCCCTATATTATAATAGTAATAACTAAAGTAGTAATAACTAAGTTAGTAACTATAGTATTAACCTTAGCACTCTAGTTAAGACTCGCAAGTCCGCTACTAAGAAGAAGAAGTCCCGTAAGGACCGCAAGAAGGGCAAATAAGTAGCTAAGAAGAACTTCTTCGCTATAGATACTAAGACCTAATGCGAGGAGGTTATTAATAATAATGCTAATAATATTTAGAATAATAATACCTAAGCTACTAAGCTAGCCCGCGTTATTACTAGCACCCTAGCTAAAACCGCAGCTACTACCCCTCATAAGACTCCTAAGAAGGGCCGCCTTAGCCCTATAGCCTAGCGCTAGTAGATTAACGAGGCAAAGGCTCGTATTAATAACGCTTTTCTATACTACCCTGATACTATCCTTATTAAGGAGATCGAGAAAATCCTTAATAATATTAAGCCTTTTGAGAATATATCTTCTAACCTCTATGTTAGATATATCTAGGATACCCTTAAGCGAGCGTATAATATATATATTAATAATAATACTTATAGCAAGCTTCTCCCTAGCTACGCCTAGGTCCTTGCTATATACTTTTATAACGCCTATAGTTATACTAATAGAATTATCACTAGTAACCTTATTGCGATAAACCGTGTCGACCTCCTTTCCATCGCCCCGCTTATTAATATTAGCAATATTACTACTATAGACCTATTAGCCTATAAGGATGCTAAAAACGCTAAGGACCTCGCTAATAAGGCTGAGAGTAATGTTAATACTATTATTAATAGTATCTAATAAGAAATCCTTCCTCGCCTCGATACTATAGAGATTAATATAGCTAACGTAGATATTATTAATATTAACGCTATTAGTAAGTATCTCGCTAAACTTAAGAATAATAGCGCATCTAAGCAGGCGGTTACTAATAAGATTCGCATAGCTATTAACGCAATTAAGACTAAGGAGATCGCAAGCCTCTACACCGAGATTGCAAACCTCTATACTATAATCGAGGGTCTCTAGCATACTAGCAATAAGTAACTCGCGCTAAGCAATGCTAATAACGATAGTACTACTAAGCGCTAGCAGATATCTAAGTTTAACGCACTCCTCTACTAGCGCGATAACTAATTAATAACGCTATAGTGATTTCTAGCGATTAGAATATAAAGAGGAAAAAAGGGAATATTAAGCATATATATCCTAGATTAATAGTAATAGCAATCGGGACGATTGCTTTTTAAAAAGGGGGCATATATCACATGCCTTTTAATAATATAGTTAGCTATCACATAGTATTCCACGTAACCACGGTTAGGCTTAACGCCTATCCTTTAAATAAGAGCCTTCTAGTAGATAAGCTTAGAAGGCTTAGCTATTATAGAATATATCACCATATACCTATAATTGCCTATTATACTATTTGTTATTATTCACGCTTAGATTGCTCTTTTCCTTGTTTCACTCGCAGTCTTAGCGACCCCTACTATAGCCCCAGGCTAGTAGGAAGACTATGACACATATCTTTAGCAATCCTACGTTTATACTTACTATAATATATAAGTATAATCTACTTAGAAATAATAATAACTTCCTAAGTATAGAAAGCTTCTTTACTAGGGAGGAGATTCTTCTTTAGTTCTATATCGTTAAATATTAATACCTAAAGCGTCTA
>JAOQIF010001702.1:0-12086 GCA_026260285.1 Colletotrichum sansevieriae | reverse complement strand
TACGAAGGTCGCGGCTAAAAGTATTCGTACATCAGGGGTCCCATGTCGCCGTGCGAGTATTAGTGGGGTTTAGGCTATAGAGACTATAGTCGATCTTTTGCTTATTTTAGAGGTAATATTAGTATGTTAAAATGAGGATGCCCTAACTAAAAAATTAGCCCATGCTATTATTTTAATATTAATATCCTATTCAGAGGTTAGCTTCGAAAAGGGGGGGGGGACCCTTACCTTAAACTAAGCGCTACTAATGCTACTATATACGCCTGGTTTCATAATGCTAGTAAAATCGAAAGAATAGGATATTACTACTAGGGCCTCGATCCTAGCCCTCTAGGCATCAGGCAGCTCAAAGATTGCTGAGATCTATAGGGATTTTAATATGCCCTATAGCATATTTAACTTAATATATAAAAAAGCTATAGATTAAGGATAGTAGCTAAGAGATATTATACTTAATATATATATTGAGAATAGCTATTAATATAGGCGCTTATTAGTTATTATTAATAAGTTAGAGGTTCTAATCTTAGATATTCTAACTAAAAACTTATTAACTAGGCAGTACTCTATATAGCAGATTGCTAATATAATATATTATATATTTATTTAGAATAACTTCTTAATTAGTTAGCAAACTATATATTTATACCTTAAAAGTAAGTATTTCTATAGCATTAAAATAATAATAAAGCTAGGCCTAAATAACTAATAAAGGAAAGCATAACTAGTAGGCACTATAGTATAGTTCCTAGACGATTAAAGACTAGAAGAGGGTTATATAGAGCAATAAGACCTCTATAGTATTAGGGGCGGTCTATAGCAAGCAGAAGGTATAGCAGAGACCTCATAAGGCCTTTTACTACCACGTTCTTAGATATAGGTAGAAGGGCTAGCAAGAGTTTATATTTTAGGGATACTTTTATTAGCATAAGGTCAGGCCTTATTATATATAGCGCTAGGAAATAAAAAAAGAGCGAGAGAGGTACTAGTAGTAGATAAATAGATATAATAACTACTATAAGGTAGTAGATTAAGTAAAGTAGGAAGCTATAGAGGTTATAAGAGTAGCTAGCTTAAAAAGGAAGCCCTCAAGGCTTAAGTAGTAGAAATATATAGCTAAAACTAATATAATAAAGAGAGGCTTAAAAAAGGCAGTATTAACTAGTATTAGTATTAGCATATTATTCTGAGGCTACTTTTTATGCCTTTTATTAAGCAATAGTAATATACTTACCTAGATATAATAGTATAAGAGGATAATACTAGCCCTCACGCCTCGCACTAGAACCGAGAGCTATAGGAGAGGTTAGGGATAGTCCTTATAATATAGCTAGCAAATTCACTAGATCTCTTAGCAATTAAGCCTCTATAGGTATATCTAAAGTAATAATAAGGGCTTATTAATATTAATAGCTACTAGAGATTAACCTAAATATAGAAGGCAAATTAGAAGAACTTTCTACTTGAGAAGTTATAGCACTTTATAGAGCGAATCTGGTAGAATACTTAATAAGTAATTTAGCTAAAGTAGGGTAATAAATATAAAGAAGGCGCACGATTATTAGTATTAATAGTAGTAGAAGAGGCGACTCTATAAACTAAGATTAATACTTTTTTTAGCTATACTAGATAAAGTAGTAATAAATAATAATAATCTATAGCAGGAGGTAGTTAATAGGCTTAATAATCTTAACTTAGATCGCAAGGCTAGTAGCTATGCTATACGCGCTGCTAAGGAGGTAGAATAGTTAGAAATTAATAATACTATCGATTTTAATAGGGAAAATTAGGATTCTAAGTAAAAGAGGGTAGGAGAGTTTAAATATAACCTCAAACGTGTGATATTTATATTGCGCAGGGTGTTTTTAGTAGTATGATAAAAATTCAGCTTTTTTTTATAATTATAGTAGTAATAAAACTAACTATATATATCGAGGTGGGGTGGAGGGGCAGTTAGAGGCGCTGGGGGCTAGCGCTGAAGTTTAGCCGGCTTCTGGTTAGCCGCACTGTGATTAAAAGTGGGGATGTACGAATACTTTTTGGCCGCGACCTTCGTAGAAGTGTTCAGAAGAAGATCCATGTCCGTGTCTTGGCTTGTAATATTAAATAAAGTTCAGCAACACGAACAGAGAGTTTGGGCGAACAACGACCTCCCCTCCAAGTGCCGTTTCGAACTTTGCCAGGGATCCATCGCCAGCGTCGGGGGCCAGCGTAGAGGCGCGCTATTCAGCACCCCCCGGTCTACTATTCAGCACCCTTCTAACCGCAGTTAGTATAGCATAGCTCTAAATATAACTTTAGGTATAGGCTATAGTAAACGCAGCATTATACTAAATATACTAGCTATAGTATAAATTCTATATAGAATATACTAACGCGTTAATATAAGTATATTATTTTATTTTCTATATAATAATATATGTATTCTTATTACTTATATATCCTATATTATTTTATTACTTAAAAACTATCTTTTTATATTCCCTATTAGTACTTATTATAGATCTCAAAGACCCTATACTTAAAAGCCTCGTAGCTAAAGTCTAGTAATTCTAGAAAGTTTTTAGGTATAATATAACCTATATAAAGGGTAAGAAAGTAATAAGTAATAGGGAGTAGGTATAATTAGCCCTTACTTATAACTAAAGCCCTTAGTAATTATAAAGAGGAAGACAAAGACTTATAAAACTAGCTACTAATAGTTAATAAGGTTATTATATAAGAGTATGGCTATAGGCCTAAACCAGGAAAGGCTAGAATGCTGAAACGTAGGTATCTGTTGTTATATTAAACTATTACTTAACCTTCTAAGTCTATAGCTTGTAGTGTTTTCTCTAAGGTGTATTTATCCGCCCCTAATTTGCTAACGTTTTGCTAATAGCATAGCTTTATATCTTATACCTGCTATTATTCCTTATAATTACCCCCCCTTCTAAAGCCTTAGTCCCTAAGGCGCACTAGTATGGTAATATAGCTCAATATTACTAACTATAGGGCAATAGTTTAGCGCTTTTATTATATTATTTGCTATTGCTCTTTCCTGCGCTAGATTTAGGCTACTATAGCGAATAATATATTTTATTTTCTAGCGCGTTATATGTTTTTGAATTCTAAGTATTAGTATTATTTTTTAATTAGTTGCTAATAGTTATATAACTATTTCGTAGTATGTAGCTAGTAATTATTTAGCCTTACTACCTAGTGATATTAAGTATAAAAGGGCGTCTTCTTTTTGAGGTCTCTAACCTAGTTGAAATTTCTCCTCTTTATAATCATTTTTAACCTAATAGCTTCTATTCTTTTAGCGCCTACTTTGCAAACTTTTTCTATAATTATTTAATTTCTCTTCCTTCCCCTATTCCTATTTATCTATATCTCTAGCCTTTTGCTAATAGCTCTTTATAATATCCTACATCGCACGTATAGGTATAGTACTTGCTAAAACCTTTATAATCCTAAGATCCTCTCTAGTAACCTTACTAGTAGTACTAATAGTAGCTATCCTTGCTTTAGCTATCTATATAAGATATATTAGGATATTATTAACCTTTGCTATATATATAGCAAATACGCGCAGAAATATATCTATTATAACTTTAATAAGAAGAAATATACTACTACAAGTCTCTACTAATTCGCTACTTAGTTACTATACACTAAGGCTTAGTAAGTTCCCTAGGAGCTTTTAGGCATAGCCTAGATAACCTAGAATATATTCTATTAGATCTAAATTTAGGAATACGAGGGTATCTTAACCCCTCTTTATTATTATTATATTCTCGATTCGCTTAGTAACTATTTAGTAGTATAGAAGTATATTACTAAGCTTATCTATAATCGTATTACTAGTAGTAGTAGCTATAATATAGAGCAGCTCTAGCTCCAGGAGCTTGCTTTAATCTAGAAGTACCTAGCTCTTAAAATCTTAGTTTATACAGGCTATTATTCGCTCCTCCCTTACTAACTATATCCTATTAATAATTAGTTCTAGGTTAGTACCCTTTATAATAGTATTAATATGCTTTAGCGCTTAAATACTACCTAGCTGCTATGTATTTATAATAATAGTCCCGCTATATACCTCTATAATAAGATCGATTGTCTAGTTAATAATCTTTTAATAAAGCTAGTCCCTAAGCGCCCTTATAAGTATAATATTAACTCCTTTCTTAAGTTTAATAAGGTGCTCTAAGATAATCTCCTTAAGTATACCTCTAATAATATTCCCTCCTGCTTTATTACTATTACTAGTGCTCGCCCTATCTCCTATACCTCCTAACTTTATACTCCTACTAAATATAGCTAAGAGAGTAGCAATAAGTTAGTAAAAAAGGTTAGGAAGGCTAAGAAGACTAAGGTTATTATTATCTCTAATAGTAGCTCTAGTAATAAGTTAGGTAGTAACCCTAGTAATAAGTCAGCTAGCGGTTAGTCTATAGGTAGTAGTACTAGGGATACTAGTGATACTAGCTTAGCGACTAGTTGCTATAGTGCTACTTGTAGTTATAGTGGTTAGGGTGCTTGCGCCCGTGGCTATAGTAGGAAGTGAATAACTAGTTAGATCGTTAGCTCTCTCCCCTTTCTTTATAGGATAATACCCTCTTTTGCTATAATATTAGCAATAATTTACCACTTAATATAATTAATATTCTGCTTCTTGATTTAGCTTCTATTCTATAGTCTTATAGCTTATAATTAGCAACTTATCGCTATAACTTTAGCAATGTAAGTGTATGGCTATAGGCCTAAACCAGGAAAGGCTAGAATGCTGAAATATAGGTATCCGTTGTTATATTAAACTATTGCTTAACCTTCTAAGTCTATAGCTTGCAGAGTTTTCTCTAAGGTATACTTATCCGCCCCTAACTTACTAATATTTTACTAATAGTATAGCTCTATATCCTATACCTGCTATTATTCCTCATAATTGCCCCCCCCTTCTAAAGCCTTAGTCCCTAAGGCGTACTAGTAGGGTAATATAGCTCTACGTTGCTAACTATAGGGCGATAGTTTAGCGCCTTTATTATATTATTTACTATTACTCCTTCCTACGCTAGATTTAGGCTACTATAGCAAATAATATATTTTATTTTCTAGCATATTATATATTTTTGAATTTTGAGTATTGCTATTATTGCTTAATTAGTTACTAATAGTTATATGACTATTTAATAGTATATAGCTAGTTATTATTTAGCCTTATTACCTAGCGATACTAAGTATAAAAGGGCGTCTTATTTTTGAGGTCTCTAACCTAGTTGATTTTTTCCCTCTTTGCTATCCTTCTTTTCTAACTTAGTAGCCTTTATTTTCTTTTAGTACTTATTTTATAAACTTTTGCTATAATTATCTAATTCTTCTTCTTTTCATTTTTTTATTTTATCTCTTTTTCTATTATTTCGCTAATTGCTCTCTATAATATCCTATATCGCACGCATAGGCGTAGTGCTCGCTAAGTACCTATATAATCCTGAGATCCTCTCTAGCAACCTTACTAGTAGTGCTAATAATAGCTATCCTTACCTTAGCTATCTCTATAAGATATACTAGGATATTATTAACCTTTGCTATATATATAGCAAATATGCGCAGAAGTATATCTGTTATAACTTTAATAAAAAGAAATATATTACTATAAGTCTCTGCTAGTTTACTACCTATTTGCTATTTGCTAACGCCTAGTAGGTTCCCTAGGAGCTTTAGGGAGTAGCCTAGATAACCTAGAATATATTCTACTAGATCTAGATTTAGGAATATCAGGGTATTCTAACCCCTCTTTATTAGTATTATATTCTCGCTTTGCTTAGTAACTATTTAGTAGTATAAAAGCATATTACTAAGCTTAACTATAATCCTACTACTAGTCGTAGTAGCTATAATATAGAGCAGCTCTAGCTCCAGGAGCTCGCTTTAATCTACAAGCACCTAGCTCTCAATATCCTAGTTTATATAAGCTATTATTTACTACTCCCTTGCTAACTATATCCTACTAATAATCAGTTTAAGGTTAGTACCCTTTATAATAGCATTAATATACTTCAGCGCCTAAACGCCACCTAGCTACTATATATTTATAATAATAGTCCTGCTATATACCTCTATAATAAGATCAATTATCTAGTTAATACCCCTTTGATTAAGCTAGTCCCTAAGCACCCTTATAAGCGTAATATTAACTCCTTTCCTAAATTTAGTAAGTTGCTTTAAGATAACCTCCTGAAGTATACCTCTAATAATATTCCCTCCTACTTTATTACTATTATTAGTACTCGCCCTATCTCCTACGCCTTATACCTCTATACTCCTACTAAATATAGCTAAGAGGATAATAATAGTTTAGCAAAGAAAGCTAGGAAGGCTAAAAAAAATCAAGGTTATTATTACTATTTCTAATAGTAGCTCTAGTAATAAGTTGGGTAGCGAGGTAGGTAGTAGCTCTAGTGATAAGTTAGGCGGTGACTCTAGTATTAAGTCTAGTAGTAAGTTAGCTAGTAGTTAGTCTATAGGTAGTAATAATAGGGATGCTAGTAATACTAGCTTAGCAACTAGTTGCTATAGTGCTACTCGTGGTAATAGTAGTTAGGGTGCTTATGCCTATAGCTATAGTTAGAAGTAAATAACTAGTTAGATCGTTAGCTCTCTCCCTTTTCTTTATAGGATAATACCCTTTTCTCGCTGCAATATTAGTAATAATTCGCTACTTAATATTATTAATATTCTGCTTCTTAATTTAGCTTCTATTCTATAATCTTATAACTTATAATTAGTAACTTATTACTATAACTTTAGCAACTAGTTATCCTACTTCTTATAAAACCTCCTATGCTATTTATCAAACTTATGAATAGTGTCACAGTCTTCCTACTAGCCTGGGGCTATAGTAGGGGTCGCTAAGACTGCGAGTGAAACAAGGAAAAGAGCAATATAAGCGTGAATAATAACAAATAGTGCAGTAGGCAATTATAGGTATATCGTAATATATTCTATAATAGCCGAGCCTTCTAAGCTTATCTGCTAGAAGTCTCCTACTTAAAGGATAAGCGTTAAGCCTAACCGTAGTTATATAGAATACTATATAATAGCTAACTATATTACTAAAAGGCGTATAATATATACCCCCTTTTTAAAAAGTAATTATCCCGATTGCTATTACTATCGATCTAGGATATATATGCTTAATATTCCCTTTTCTCCCTCTTTATATTCCTATCGCTAGAAATCACTATAGCGTTATTAATTAGTTATTATGCTAGTAGAGGAGTATATTAAACTTAGATATCTACTAGCGCTTAGTAGCGCTATTATTACTAATATCGCTTAGCGCGAGTTGCTTATCGCTAGTATGCTAGAGACCCTCGATTATAATATAGAGGTTTGCGATCTCAGCGCGAAGGCTTGTAATCTCCTTGGTCTTAACTATATTAATAGCTATATAAATCTTATTAGCAACTACTTGCTTGGATGCGCTATTATTCTCAAGTTTAGCGAGATGCTTATTAATAGCATTAATATTAATAGTATCTATATTAGTTATATTAGTCTCTATAGTATCGAGGCGAGGAAGGATTTCCTATCGGATGCTATTAATAATAGTATTAATATTACCCTTAGCCTTATTAGCGAGGTCCTTAGCGTTTTTAGCATCCTTATAGGCTAATAGGTCTATAGTAGTAATATTACTAATATTAATAAGCGGGGCGATAGAAAGGAGGTCGACACGGTTTATTATAATAAGGTTGCTAGCGATAATTCTATTAGTATAACTATAGGTATTATAAAAGTATATAGCGAGGACCTAGGCGTAGCTAGGGAGAAGCTTGCTATAGGCGTTATTATTAATATATATATTATACGCTTACTTAAGGATATCCTAGATATATCTAATATAGAGGTTAGAAGATATATTCTCAGAAGGCTCGATATTATTAAGGATTTTCTCAATCTCCTTAACGAGGATAGCATCGGGGTAGTATAAAAAGGCGTTATTAATATAAGCCTTTGCCTCGTCGATCTACTAGCGCTAGGCTATAGGGCTAGGGCGGCCTTTCTTAGGAGTCTTACGAGGGGTAGTAGCTACGGTTTTAGCTAGGGTGCTAGTAATAACGCGGGCTAGCTCGGTAGCCTGGGTATCGTCGTTCTAAATATTATTAGCGTTATTATTAATAACCTCCTTGTATTAGGTCTTAGCGTCTATAGTAAAGAAGTTCTTCTTAGCTGCTTATTTACCCTTCTTATAGTCCTTATAGGACTTCTTCTTCTTAGCAGCAGACTTACGAGTCTTAACTAGAGTGCTAAGGTTAATACTATAGTTATTAACTTAGTTATTACTACCTTAGTTATTATTACCTTAGCGCAGGGAGATGGGGTTAAGCACCTCGTTATTCTAGAGGTTAGCACCCTTATCTTAGCTACTACTATTATTAGATAGGTAAGAGGATAGGACCTCGTAGTTATTAGCAACTTCCTTGCCTTTAGAAGCTATTATTATAATAGTATCCGTTAGGCTGGCGTTCGGGAGGCTATATTTAGCAGGTTGGGATAATATTACTGCTTATTATAAGAAGTCTATCGAGTAATAATTAGCATATAGGAGAGAAATAAATAAATAAAAAGTATAGATATGCCTAAAATAAAAGTAAGTAGGTATAGTAAATAGAAAGAAGGTATAAAAAGAAAAAATTTTTTATAATAGGGATTAGTAAGGAAGGCATATAAAAGTTAGCACCCTCCGCTCCTTCCTATTTATTTTAATATAAGATAGAGAGATCGAGGAAAGAGTAGTTAATAATAAAAATAGTAATAATAAAGGGAAAATTTGCAATCCTAATATTAATTCAGGGTATATATATTTATCCTATTAAAAGGATAGGAAAACTATCCGGTTATGCACGAGGTGCGCGCCTTCTTATAGCTCTTTTAGTATCCTAGTTAAGGGGGAATTTAGCATTATATTCGTTAATAATATTATTTATATTAAGTAATAGGGAGTCTCTTTATTCCTAGGTATTATCTTTTACTATAAAGCCCTTCTATTAGATAAGGTATTTAATAATAGGTTTATAACTCCTCTATAAGACTCTTTATTTAACGATATAATTAAGTTCCTACTCCTTACTACTATTAACCTTAATAAGCTTTAGTAGTAGAGTCTTATAGTTAAACGGGTCTTCTCCCTAGGCTAGCTTATATAGCTAGGCTATAGAGAGGATCGGGTGAAGCTGCTAGTGCTTAGGAATATCCACCTTATAGGTGAGAGGACTGATAATATATTTAATTCGGAAGGGTCCTATCCGTCTAGAGGTCTATTTGCTATTATATTATCCTAGTAGGTGGAATCCTTTGCTAAGTTATATCTAGACTTCGTCCCCTTCGTTAAAAGTTATATTAGTATAGTAGTTATTATATCTCTCCTTATGCGAGGCGTTTGCTATATTAATAAGTAGCAGTACCTCCTTCTGATATATCTCCCTAAGGATAATAAGGCTCTTAGTTAGGGCGCTCGTTTATATAACTATATTAAGGATACTTTATAGCTTAAATCCGAGCATAACCTCGTTTAGCAATCGTCCGATCGTAGCAGATAGGGAGTTATTAAGATTATACTATAGGGCAGGTAGTATATTAGTTTATAGGATATTAGGAGATTTAGACGTATAGAACTATATTATAATCTTAGTAGTCTAGTTTATTCTTTCGCTCTACCCGTCTATCTAGGGGTAGTATACTATTAAGAGGAGGAGCCTGATATTAAGGGCGTTGAATATTATATGCTATACTATGGAGATAAACTTAGGATCCTAGTTACTAATAATATAACGTAGGATTCCCTAGTCTAAGAGGAAAAATGCGCGGAGTAGGACTATTGCCTATTCTTTTGCTCTATAGGTCGAATATCTTATGAGAAGAATTATCTTTTTTGAGAATTTATATATTACTATTACTAATATATCTAACTCCGGGAAACCTAGCAGGGCATAGGGGCTTCTATAGGATATTACCTTAGGTATATTAGTAACGAAGTCTATAGTAATAGTATTATAAGGGATATCTACGATAGGGATAGGTTATAGCTATCCTAGTAGCTTTTAGCAGTCGATTTAGTTCTCTTTATACTAGTTATAGTAAGCAATATATCGTTATATGAGCGACTTCTTATTATGAAACTAAAAAGTCGATATTTCTGCTATTATACGGTCCGCGCTGAAGTAGTATTTTTTATTATAACTAAGGCGGAGAATTGCAGGTATTAACTTATATAGAATATAGAGTCTCTAAGTGCTATCCGTAGCTATGTGAAGGATAAGCCCTTCTAGCGATAGACTCTAAGGAGTTATTTAATAGCGTTTTAGGGCTCTTCTAGCAGCTCTAGCGCTATTTTCTTCAGTAGTAGCGTCGAATAGTAACTACTACTTGCCTAGTTCCTTCTGCTAGGATCGGAGTTATTTAAGAATTTTGCTATACCTCGTATCGTTAGTATAGTTATCTATAATCTTAGCGATAAAGTCCTCTGAAATGCTTATAGTTATCTCCCCTATTGCTCTATAGGCTTATGACTTCTCAGCTAACTAGTTGACTATATCTATAAATCCTATGTTATTATTATTATTATCGCTATAGGTTATTTCCGCGAGGATATTGCTATCCTCAAACCTATTAGCTTATCCTGAGGCTATAAGCAATAGCAGGTGCGAGAGGGCATCGGGGATAATATTAAGCTTCCCTAGTATATAGGTAATATTAAGGTTAAATTGCAATAGGTAGTTTGCAGCGCTCGCGAGCTATAAGTTAGCCTTATTAAGGTCTATAGTCCGTAGCGAGGTATATATAAGAATTCCCTTTATAGCTATATAATCTATGAGAATCTATATAGGGTGCTTATTCGATTATACGAGCTTACGGAGCTTCTTTATAGCTTATATTACTACTACTACCTCCGCCTCTATAGCGAAGTATTGCTTTTCTAAGGGTAATATAACCTTAGATAGAAAAAGCACTAGTTAGATATAGATTTATGCGATATCTTTGCTAGGTATATTAGTGCTATTCTATAGGATACTTAGTTAGAATACTATAAGCCTAAAGCTGCTTTTATAGGCGTTAACCTTAAAAAATATAAGCTTATTCGGGTTATAGTAGTATCTTACGACCTAGTTATAGAGATTCTCCTAGAGGGCGTTCTATACCTCTTGCTTACTTAGCGTTAGCTCGAATAACACCTTTTAGACCCTCTTTATTCAAACTACCTTTAATAGACTATTAGGAAGCATATTTTTATTACGGAGTTTTATAATAAGACGGGTCTTTCTATCCTATAGTAGCGTTATAATAATATTATACTAGGGTATATTACGTTATAGCTATCTAGCTATTCTAAGGTATCTCTCGATATCGTGGAGAGTTTTTAGGAAGCGGAGGTTCTTAAAGGCTGCGATCCTATCCTCTATTCGTTTAATACTATTAGTATTTATAATATAGCTAAGGAGTCTTACTTCAGGAAACCCTATAAAGGACTTCTTAGGTCTAATATAAAGGCGGTTATTCTCGAAAAGCTTGAGAATAATATTAATATACTAGAGATAGTCCTCGTTATTATTGCTAAAAATAATAATATTATTAATATATACTCGAGCAAAGTGCTAGTAGTTATGCAGGAGGCGGTCTATAAAACGCTAGGTATAAGCTGGCGAGTTCTTAAATCCTATGAGGATAACGTTAGAAACCTCGATACTACGGGGACTTATTACTACTATCCTATTATAGTATCTCGAGTAGATTAGTAGTTAGTAGAAGAACCTAGTAGCGTTAAATATTATTATACGTTTCTTCCCTCTAAGGGTATCTATTATATCGTCTTAGTTAGGAAGCGGGTATATATCTGGGATAGTGATTTAGTTAAGAGGGCAAAGGTTAATAATAACCCTGCCTTTTTTTATATTATTAACTACTCGCTATATAACGAAGAGCGGATAGATAACTAGGATTAGCCTATTACCCCATACTATCTTGCTATTAGTATATATCTTGCTATAGATATTCTTAATAACTTCGAGGTCTTTAGCGCTAAGGGGGTAAGGCTTTACTATAGC
>JAOQIF010001700.1:0-12099 GCA_026260285.1 Colletotrichum sansevieriae | reverse complement strand
GGCCTAAAAGGAGAGGAACTATAGGGAATAGGACTATAGGTATAGCTACTATATCTATAACTCCAAGGGCTCTACTATCTTTTAGTAAATATATAGCAGATAGTTACTATACTAGATAATAGTAGCAATAAGTAAAGGGCTAGGACCTACCCTAGATAGCTAAGAAGGATAATAATAAAGGGCTGACCTATAATACCCGATCTTATAGTAGAGATTATTATAATTAGAAGGGGGATAATTATAAGGGATTAGATACCTAGACTAGAGAAGCTAGAGACGCTTCAGCTAGTATAGGCCGAAGGGATAGAGAGGCCTATAGGTCTAGGGCATAGAACCCTTATAGCGAAGACTTAGCGAATACTCGCTAAAGGCTAGAAATAAAGGATCTTAGAGGAAGCAAGCAAAAGTAGCATAATAATACTAATCCTACCTTTTAGATGCTTCTGCTATTAGTTTGACCTGACTATGGCTCGTAGCCCCTTCAATACCTTTACACTTATACCCTCTACTAGTTAAGGAAAATAATATAGGAACCCTATATATTCCTATTACTTATATAAGTAAACCCTCTAAATATTATAAAGTCGAATGTATACTACACTACGGCTAATTATATTAGAGCTGAACGGGCTACTAAGGCTCTTATAGTAACGCCCTTGCTAAACCTTCTAGCAAGGTGCTACAAAAGCCACCACGCGAGATAACTCCTTAACCCAAAAGGTCGACCTTCTAGTAAGGTAAAAGCTACTATATAAGATAACTCCTTAACCTACCTTCTAGTAAGGTGCTACGAACGCTACTATACGAGAGATAATAACTCGTTAACTAAAGAGGTCTTTCCTAAGAGGTTCTCATTGCTAGAAGCATAAAAAGCTCTATTATATATATTATTAAGAGGCGCGGAGTTAGAGGATCTATTATACTTAAGTAAAATTACTATATATTAGCTAGAGGCCTAGACTTAATAATAAAGTATATACTTATTAAGTATTAAAATAAGACTTTAGATATTCTAGGAAAGTTAATCCCTCCTTTAGAATTATAATATATTACTATATAATTAGAACTATAGTAAATAATTTTAAAAATAGGGATTAGAGAGATATAATATCTATTAAGATTATAACTAAATCTCTAGACTTACTATTTATTTATCTATAGGTATCTATATCTACTAAAACAGCTTTTATAGGTTTACTTATTAACCTATAAGATAGGGGAAACTAGTTTTATAATAATTAATAGTTAAAGTAAGGAGTAGAAAATTAACTATAGACTTTAATAGATATTACTATAAGCCTTTTAGGAAGAAGCTAAACGAATAAGTTTAAGGTCTTGATAAGATAACTTTACCGTATTAAGCTTTATTATATTAAGCCTCTATAATAAGCTTCTAGCTTATACTTTCTTAATTGATTTATATCCTTAGCTAAAGAGGTCTTTCTTAAGAGGTTCATATAGCTAGAAGTATAAGAAGCTCAACTACTATAAGTAGGGGTTTATACCTCTCCCTCTTCCTTATCTAACCTATAATAAATCCTATAATATCTTAAAGATATTAGCACTAGCCCCTATATATACTTTTCTATAAGTATAACTTTAAGAGAGCTTAATATAAAGATCTAAATATCACGAATAGCAAATGGGCAAAGGTTAGCACACTTTAATTATACTATATTGAGTGGATTCTGCGGTAAAGAAGGGAAAAGTCTACCTATAGGCTAGCGCAGCCCTGGAAGGCTGAAGGCTCGCCTAGAGATCACATAACTTAGCAGTTATATAACCCTAAATTTGGGTAGATCTAACCTAGCGCTATAATATCAACCCCCCCAACCCCCCTTACTAGTATTACTATCTATAGTAATTAACTACTATATATATAATTATTCCCTAAATAGCGTTCCTGCTTCTAATAGTTATACTAGAGCGTTATTATTATCTATAGCAGCAGGGTCCTCATCTCAAGCATTAGCTAGAAGCTAAGCTAAAAGGTATTTTAGCAGTCCTACAGCAGCTAGGTTAGTAGTATAAGAGTCTTATAGTACTACTAGGGTATACTTATTACCTTTAGTATTATACTAGGTAGGGTCATAATTATAGCTTTTCTAGTTAGCATAGTACTATAACTATCCTTCGTATAACTAGCTAGTAGTTAATCGTATAACCTTATATTCTAGCTTATTATTAAACTTAATAGCAGGTAGTAGGGCTTTAAATTAACCTAGTAGAGGGTCCCTAGTAGCTTTCTAAAGCTTTTTAGGGTGGAATACTAAGTAGTAGTTATATTCTTTTAGTAGATCTAGCACCTATATCCCCCTAGGGCTAGCAGCTTTAATTAGCTATAGTCTATCCTATAGCATAGATAGCTTTAAAGAATTCTCCTAGCGCTATCTATCTATTAATATATAGATAGAGTCTCCTATAGCTAAGTTATTAGGCTATTAATAGTAGTTAGTAGTATAAGTATGGTAGTATTAGGCTATAGCTATATTCCTTTTAGTAATATCCTATATACTATAGAGGTTTTGCACAAGCTGCTAGGTATTACCCTAGTTAATCTTTTCCTTTGCTATTAAGAACCTTTATATATATTAATCCTAGTTAAAACTTATCTATAGTAGGTATCCTTATTTAATCTTAAATAGTATAAGCCCCATAGTTTTATTTAGTAGTACTACTTAGGTGAAGTCTATAATAAGGAGTATTTCGCTCTAGTTATCTTAGAACTAGTTTATCTAGGGGTAGAGGCGTTAAGTTAGATATTAGTTAAAGATCTCTATTTATCTATTAGTTTCTATATAGCTAGCTATATTTAGCTATATAGTTATACTATATATCTTATAAAGTTTACTCCAGACGTTAGAGGTAAACTAAGAGCTTCTATTAGATATAATTATAATAGGGAACCCTATATACTACAAGATATAGGTATAATATAGCTAGGTGAGATCCCGCGCTATAATAGTCTTATAGTAGGGAAGGGAGACTATCTTCTTTAATAAATAGCATACTACTATAAATATGTTATTATACTTATAGTAGTTAGGTAGGTATAATATAAAGTCTATTATAATATATTCCTAGGGGTAATCTAGTATTAGTAAAGGTCTTAACTCTCCTAGGGGCTTATCTCTTAGCTTCTAAGCCTAGTAGTAGCTATAGTAGTTATAAATATAATATTTAATATTAGTAGTTAGCTAGAGCTAAAAGTAGCGCTCCTTAAGAAAGCTCAATAGTCTTATTCTAACCTAGATATACCATAAGCTTTTAGATATAAGCCTTATAGATTAATTTTATATATAGGTCCTCCTCCTTTGGTATTATAAGCTTCCTATCTATTATTAAGAGCCTATCTCATATTTTCTAGCGCTCCTTTTTAGTAGTAATAGGTATTTTTAGCGCCTTAAGTAATAGTATATTAAGCTTATAGTTAAGCTAGAGGATCTATTCAACTAGGAGGTATCCCTTTAGCTTATCTTCTAGTTTAAGTATATTAATAGCTACTACAAGGCAGCTTAGGGTGCTCTCTAGTAGCTACTATAGCTTATTTACTACTTCAAGGGATAAGTAGGTAGGTAGTAGTAGTACCTAAGTATAGTCTAACTCATAGATAGCTTATTAGGTTTAAAGGTCTTTATTTTTCTATAAGAGGGTATTAGCTAATATATCTTTATACCCTAGGTAGTACTAGATATAGAAATTAAAACTAGCTAAGATACCTAACTAATAGGCTTAGTAGATATTTAGAAGCTATTTAGAGAGTAGTAGTTAGTAGTCTATAATAACTTTGGACGCTAGGTAACTACTAAGAGTTTAGCTCTCTGGGTTAATACTAGGGCCTCCTTTAGTATTATAAATACTATTATATAGTTATTATTAAAGTTAAACTAGGCGTCTTTAGCTATAAGTTTAGTAAGTAGCTAAGTAATCTTTTTATAACCCTTAATAAATTATTAATAGAAGTTATAGAACCCTAAGAAGTACTATACGCTGCGCACTATAGTTAGTAGTTACTAGCTTTTTACTATAGAGACTTTCTTAGGGTTAGGGCTAATCCCTTTAGTAGTAGTAATAAACCCTGGGTAGTACGTTATAGTTATACTAAATTTATATTTCTTAATATTAGCCTAAAGCCCTGCTTAGTATAGCTAGTTAAGGACCTTCTTAATATAATCCTTATACTAAAGGGGGTCCTCTAAGTATATTAGGATGTTATTTATATATGCTATATAGAAATTATCTAGGTATTCTATAAGGGTATTATTTATATACTATTAGTATATAGCTAGCTTATTATAGAGCCTGAAGGGTAGAACTTTATACTTATAGGAACTATATTAGGTGCGGAATATTATTAAGTCTTCTGAGTTAGAGTAGATATAAATTTAATAGAACGCCTAGTAGGTACTAATCTTTCTCAATAAATTTATTTAGCTTTTAGAGGTTAATATAGAACTATAAATAGCTACTAGCTTTCTAAATAAATAACATCGGGGATATGAATAGTGTATTACCTAGTACTATAAAACCCTTTTTTAATTTCTTAAGGAGGTATTATTAAGTAGCCTCGAGTTCTAATAGTAATTACTTATATAATAAGTAGAAGGTTAACTACTCTTTTGTACCTAGCTCTAGTTTAATTTAGTAGTTATAAGGGTAATAAGAGAGTAATATATTACTAGTAGTTTTACTAAAGTAATCTCTCTAGTCCTAGAAGTATAAGGAGAGTCTCTTATTAATTAGATATTAGTTCTTAGCTTTATTAACCTCTAGGGGGCTTATATCTTTCTCCTCTACTTCCTATTTATTAGTAATTATTAGGTTAAGCTTATAAAGTAATATAGAGCCTAATTTAATATTAATATACTTTAGGTTCCTTTTAAACCCTATAGTACTAATAAATACTATATTAAGGTCTTTCTTTGCTTATTAGGCTTTAGGGTAAGGGGTTTAGGCTTCTAGCATAGCGCTTACAGGTCTAGTTAACTATTAATACACCCTTTAACGCTATATCTATCTTCTATAAGTTATTATTATATCCTAAGTCCTTAAGTATAGTCTTACTATAAGATCTTTATAGGGGTCTTTATCTTACTTCTTATAGCCTTTTAAGTATTATATAGCTATTCCTTAGCTTTAGATATAGCTTAATAGCGTTCTATATTAAGTTAATACTTAATATTAATTTCAGCAGGTTAGAAGACGTTTTTAGCATCTTATATAATTATTCTAAAGAGGTCTCAGGCTATAGGGGTATTACTAGGCTAGTATGAGTACTAATAGCGCTTATCTATGCTAATATTATAGTAATTAAACTATAAGTAGCTGAGAATAAGGTTATACCTCCCTTTATTAAGCTAGAAGAGGGGTATTTATATTACTTCTCAGCAGTCTACTTATATATAAGTAGTCTATACCTTAGTTATAGCATCTAGTAGCTCTCTATTACATCTAGTAGCTAGGATAGGATACTATAACTTATTATATTTAATATAGTAAAAATCCCTTAATAAGGGGGTTATATAGGTATTTATAAAAGTATAGCTATTTGCTCTAGTATTAAGAAGGTGAATACTATATCTATTATAGACTAGAACTAACTCTTTCTCTAGCAGTCTACTATTAATTAGTTATTATAAATTAATAAATACTATTAGTAATTACTAATCTCTTTAGTCCTCTCCTAGTAGGGAGTCTGCTTTTACTAGGGGCTCTAGTTTTTTACTAGCTCTAGGTTATTACTAGTAACCTTAGTAAGCTTAGTAATACTTATAGTAGCTCTAGCCCTTAATAAAAACTAATTATAACTAATTACTTTTATATTAAAGGAGTTGAATAGAATAGAACTTAACTACTAAATCTATAATAGAGAACTTACAGTAACTATTAGAATATTTAAGGAATAGAGATTATAACTATTAGAAACTAAATACTTAGTTAAAGTATATACTAACTATAAGAACCTTTTATACTTTACTACCTTCAAGACTTTTAATAAATAATAAGTAAAATAATTAGAATTTCTATCTAAGTTTAAGTCAAAAATCATTTATAAGAAAGGAAATAAGAATAATAGAGCTAATGCTCTTAAAAACTAGAAGATCTATATTAAAAGCAGACTGAGCTAAAATTGACCCCATAATAAGATTTAATTACTACCCGCTCCTAAAGTAATATAATAATCTATTTTACTTAACTTTATTCTTAAACTAGGGAGCGCTAGCTATAGCTAGCTCTAAGGAGAGACCCTCTATTAGCAAGGTTTCGCTATATATAGAATAAATCTAATTAGTAATATCATATAATCTATTCTCTATATTTCAATATTTTAAGACTGATTATAGCTTTAATATATACCTAAGGGCTTATTATTTACTTAAACAAGTAATATTTTTATTAAGCTCTATAGTATAATTTATTACTAGATACTAAGTATTATATAAAGGAAAAAGATAAGAAAGAGAGGTCTATAGGGAAAAGGTAGCTAGGGTAAGTAAAATAGGGTATAAGCGCTTATAGTATATCTTTAATATATATTACTAAGTAAAGGTATTAAGACCTATAGGGGGGAGAATAACTTAAAAAAAATAGTAGAATATAAGGTAGAAAAAGGATTAAATATACCTATAATACTAAAAGAAATAAATAGCTATTCTAATAAGATATCAATTATAATATCTAGTATTTAATATAAGTAAATAACATAGTAGTCTCCTTATATAATAGTCTCCTCTTATTATGTAGTTTTTTATATACTTCCCGCCCTAAATAGAGCTATATATACTAAGAGAGATAAGAAAGAATAAGAGGTAAGTATACTACTATAAGGTATATTAATAAGTAGCTTTTTATTTTTACTGCTTATATACTACTTAAAATCTATAAGTATTCTATAAAGAAGATAACTAAGCAGGTTAAATAAAGCTTAAAAGTAATCCTTAATAATAAGGGCCTTATGTTATATTTTAAGGTTTTATTTACTACGTCTAGTTATAGCTGACTCTATTTAACCTTAATAAGGGTATAAATATACTAATAAGTACTTCTTACCTATTTAAAAAATAGATCTACTTACTAGGATTTATATATAATAGGGATAACTACTAGATAAGCAAATAATATAGTAATCTCTTTATATGGTAGTCTCCTCTTAATGCGTAGTTTTTTATATACCTCCTACTCTTATTAGAGCTATATATACTAAGAGAGAGGATAAAGGATAGGAGGTAAGTATACTATAAGCTATACTAATAAATAGCTTTTTATTTTTATTACTTATATACTACTAGAAATCTATAGGTATTTAATAAAGATAAGTAAGGAGAGCCTTTAAAGCTTAAGGTTGTTTTTAATAATAAGGGCTTTATATTATATTTTAAGGTTTTATTTACTACGTCTAGTTATAGCTAACCCTATCTAACCTTAATAAGGGTATAAATATACTAGTAAGTACCTATTCCTACTAGCTACTAGCTAGAGCCCTATTGTATATATAGGGGTTACTAATAAAAGCTAGTAGATAGAAACGAGCTATATAGACCTATATTTATCTAGGCTTAGAACGAATTAGCTTAATTCTTCAAAAGACTAATTAGATTTAAGCTTTTAATATATGGGGGTTAATAGTAGTAAGAGAGTTTATTTTCTTAAGTAGGCCTTGCTTCCTAAAAGGTAAAGATTAACCTTCCTAATAGAAGGTACTACTTAAGTTAAAAGAGATAATAACTATTACTAAATATAATATTATTCTAGTAATTATTAACTAACTTATAAATTATGCCTATTTTATCCCTTATATAGAATCTAGTACTATAGAAAACCTTAATTATATATTTCTTAAAACTATTATTAGTCAATATAGAATACGATTAGAAATTATATTAAATAGAGATAAACTATTTACTTTGAAGTTTTAGAGATCTCTCTATTTTATAGCTTAGATCTAATTATCAACTCTCTATTACTTTCTATTTATAAACTAATAGATAAACTAAAATAAATTATTTAGGTCTTGGAACCCTACTTATATTATTACAAAAATTATAACTTTTAGATATTATTACTACCAATAGCCTAATTTACTTATAATAATATATAGAATAGGAGAAAGTATAAAAGAATTATTATTCTACTTTAATTATAGATTTAACCTAACTACTTATAGAGAACTATAACAAAGCCTAGTATTACTTAAAGCTATAATAGAAATTAATAAAATTTAAGAAATATAATAAGAACTCCCTAAGGACCTTAGATTTATATATAAATATATATGTATATATATATATACTAATAAGAAAAGATTTAAGAAACTAATTCTAAAAAAGGGAGATAATATCTACTTTATATACCAAAGTATCAAAACTAAATAACTAAGTAATAAATTAGATTATAAAAAACTTAAGTTATTCAAGATTAATAAGAAAATTTTTAATATTAGTTATAAACTCTTATTATTAGATATTATAAAATATTATATAATCTTTCATATTTTACTTCTTAAACTAGTATTATAAGGATCCAAGATAAATAACCTTATAGAATCTAGGCCCCTAGCTACTGTATAGTGATTTTACCTACTTGAGTATAATAAACCTTCTAACTCCACGCCTCCTAATAGTACTTAGCTCTAATATAATTAGCCCTAGTATAGCATATATTTAACTTTATATAGTAATATTTAGAGGGTTTGCTTTTGAATAGGAATATATAGGGTGCTTATATTATTTCCTTAACTAGTAGAGGGTATAGGTTATAATACCTATATAGTATCTTGTAAATTATACCTAAGAACTAGGTATATTTATTTCAATCTTTTTATAAAAGAGGTATAATATAATTATAAACCTAATAAGCTTAATACCTCGCTTTTACCCCCCCTCTTCTTATTCCTACCCCTAAGGGTAAGAAAGAGAAAGAGAAGTATAGGTATAAGTACTCCTCCCCTCTCTAGACTCCGCTTCTCTAGAGGTAGAAGAGGAGGATAAAGAAGAAGATGAGGAGACTATTATTAGTATATTTATAATTCTATTTATTATTAATATATTATTAGAGTTACTAAGTTACTAACTATTCCTCAGAGCTTAAGAAGAAGAAAGGATATAATATATATAATATAAGTATTATAATACTTAAGAAGAAGACCCTTATTACCCCTAAGAAGGTGCTTAGCTTAGGAGTAGAGACTTATACTTCCTCTTCTATCCTAGAAAGAGCTAGAGACTTTATAAAGCCTCCTTATTATAGCTATAAATACTTCCTACTTCTAAATAAGAGCTCTAGTTACTACTTTCATAGTACTAATTTATATTATTATTAGTCCCTTACTAATTAAAGCTATAAGTGTCTCCTTATTTAAGCTATTATACTTTATAATACTTACTATAAGATATATAATAGGAATAACTAAGTTATAAGTATTCTATATACTTACCATATACTTTTAGGTATTTAATAAGTAGTATTAACTTATTTATATAAGCTCTTACTTATTATTATTACAATCTTTACGTTATTCTTAACAGGGAGGAAGATAACCATAAGCTAATAAATAGAGAGTTAGGAGTTTAAATTATTATATATCTAGGGAATACTATTAAAAAGCTATCTCTTACTAGCTCTTCTTAATAATTCTCTATAGCTACTATATAGCTTATTGGTATAAGTACTAATATATATATTCATTTAATAGGTCTTTTAGTGCTCCATAAGGTACCTATTAGTATAACTTATAGTTACTGTATAACTAACCTCTTTATTAACTACTTTATTTTAGCTATTTAGAAGGAGGAATATATCTAGTACTAAATATATACCTTGAGGTATAAATACCTTATATTTTTAGTATTTAGAAGGAGGAGGCTAATATACCTATAGAAAATTGCTTTTATATACTTAGTTATTATATATAAGAGGGCTATACCCTTATAGATAGTATTAACTAGCCTTTAGGCTAAATAGAGCTTAAAAGTAAAAAAACGCTTCAGAGAGACTTTATATAAGCCTATTTATTAATATCTAATTATAAAGTAGAAAATAAAAGCATTTATATTATTAACAATAGGGGTAGTATAAATAATATAAATAGCAGGGATACCTTTCGTTTTAAGTAACTAAAAATAATACCCTATATAAATAGTAGTTATCTATAATGAGTATACATGCCTAATAAAAGGTTATAAGGATAAAATAGTAATAAGTATATATAGTAAGAGTATTATCAAATTACTTAATTCCTAACTACTCAAGCTAAGGAAAATCTATTTATATATATAGTTTGTTTTGTTTTATAGTAATTACTTATTACTAGCTTATAAGGTTTATTACTAATAACTTTATTATTCAATTTCTAATAACCTTATTATTTAATTTCTTATAACCCTAATTAAATCCTAATAACCTTATATTATATACAGGGCCTTTCTATATAGATCCTACTTATCTATAAAGTTAGTATTTTTAGGTTTATTAGAATCTATTGTTTTAGTTTTAAACTTAACTCTACTATTTATTTTAATTATAATAACCCTAAATCTAACTTTATAGATCTATTTTCTCTATATATAAGTAAGGTTTATATTATAAAGCCTTAATTATAAATTTTTATTCTAGTAATATAACTATAGAGACTACTAAATTAGGTAGTTTATTTAGTTTATTATTTCATATGAATTAGATCATCTTAGTAACTTTTAGTATTATGAATTAATATAGCTTATATAAGTAAGATATAAGATTAATATTCTTATAAGGCCTCTAGCTACTATATAGTAATTTTACCTACTTAAGTGCAATAGACCTTCTAACTCCGCGCCTCCTAATAATATATATAGCCTTTAGTTATATAATTATAACTCTCCTAACTATAGCTATAGTTATATATATACCTATAGCCTCATAATCTTTAGCTTTATATTAATAATAATATAGTTTTTAACTATTTAAACTATAGAACTATTAACTTATCCCCTTGCGCACTACTGGGCGCTACTATTAAATACTACCTCTATTACTACTTTATCTGCTAGCTATATTATTATTAGTAACGCTCTCTCTATATTAAAGTAGTTAGTATAAGCTATACTTAATGATATTCCCCTAATAGGCCTAGGCTACCTCTACCTTAATGATATAGAGGACCTACTTAAAGAAGAGCTACTCTATAGGGTATATAATAACCTACTTAGCTTCTATTACTAAGTTATCTTACTTAGCTATAATACTACTACGCCTTATAAGGTCCCCTAGGATATTAAAGAGAGCCCTCTTAAGGGCTATATTAATAATATACTCTCTATATACAATAGAGTAGTTAATTAAGGAGTAGGTTTTATTAATTATATTAATACTAAACTCTCTATTAAGCTTTATTATATTTATTATATTAAAGGGCGTACTTTATTTAAGCTTAGGGTTTTTATATATAAGGTTTAATACTAATATCTTTATAGATTTATTATAAGTTATAGGGATAAGGAAGAGAGAATGGAATAAAGACCTCTTTAGCTAGAACTTATCTCTTATATAGTAATATTTATAATACCTTATTAGAAGGTTAAGGAGTTACCTTATATATTAGCTCCTATGGCACCTTATTAGGAGGAGGTTTAGCGAGGGCATTTCTAGGCTATAAGAAGGAGCCTTAGTAGCCCATTTAGCTCTAATATAATTAGCCCTAATATAGCGCGCATCTGACACTAGGACCTACATAGGAAATAATAAATAGAATATGACTTATTTCACCTTAAATAGACTAAATTAGCTAGAAAGTATACTATGGAACTCTAATATATCTATATATAACTTAAGTTAACTAATATCTACTTAAAGAAGTAATTTTTTATTAAGCTTTATAATATAAGTAATTATTAGATACTAGGCGCTATAAAAAGTAATAAGATAAGAAAGAGAGGTCTATAGAGAAAACATAGCTAGGGTAAGTAGAATAAGCTATAGATACTTATAGCGCGTCTTTAATATATATTATTAGGTAAAGGTATTATGAGGTATAGGGGGGGGGGGGGGGGGGGGGATAAAAAAAAAAAAAAAAAAAAAAATAAATTAATGAAAAAAAAAAAAAAAAATTAAATAAAAAAATAA